>JAQFVV010000200.1:1893574-2188659 GCA_028023455.1 Epiperipatus broadwayi | reverse complement strand
TGCAAACTGGCTGTGTGGAATTAGTGGTAAAATATGTGGTTCTAGGCTGTCTTTGAGTATTTTTTCAATTATTTTAATCGTAAGTGGCCCCATTGAGATTGGTCATAGGTTGGATAGTGTGAAGGGGACTATTGCTATTGGATACAAACCTTGGATGTCATGCAACTTCTGTGATAGATGATTTGCAAGGTCACATAAATATTGGCTAGTGAACTGACTGAGATGTGCAAAGACAAATTTGGGGATTCCATGTGCTCCTGGGTGACATGCATTAGGTACTGTTGCCAGTTTAGTAGCAAATTCTGTGATGTTATATGGGGTATTTGTTTCTGGTTTTCCAAAGATGTTAGGATTATATTTGACCGGGTGGTATGCTTGCAGCTTTTGTTTGAAATGTTGATAGATCGGTTTTAACATATTATTTCCTGCATATGTGTGCCCCTGCTCCATGAGTACCATTGGCACTCTGATAATGGATGGGTAGCCCAAGGCCCAGCAAAAGTATTTTCTTGTCCATGTGTGTTGTTGGCCAAGGCATACTTTACTCTTTTTTATTGCTAGGTAGTTTTTAGGTGGTTACAGATGTTATTGTATGTTTGTTGAAGTCTGCGTATATATTGTTGACTGGTGTGTGTTGGGTTTATCATTGTAATCCGTTTATGTATTTCATCAGCCAGTGCTAGCAGTGTTGAGGGTGGGGGGGATTTGTGTGTAATGTGATCTATATTAAATGATAAAATGTTTATGAATGCTAAGTATCTTTGAATGGGGTTAAGTTGCATATTTTTGATTTTGTAAAGCATTATATATGTTTCTGAAAAAATAAATTCTGGGGTAGAAGTTGGAAGTAGAATTCTGATTGTTTTACCATGTGTAAGTGCAGTTGTTTGAATTCCTGTCAGATTAATTAGTATGGTTTGTGCAGAGTGATCAGAGAAGGGAGATGGGTTGATGTTTAGGCTGATTTGATAGTGTAACATAGGTGAATAAAAGCACAGATCAATTCTTGATGTATGATGTCCATTGTGAAAGGTGACTGCCTCATTTGACAGAAAACCCTCTGCACTCATAAGTGGAATTGATATTTGATGCAGCCAATTTAAAATGAACTCTTGATATTTCATGTTGAAATCCCCAATTAGTATGGTTGGGTATGCATTAGAGCCAAGTAAGGAGTTATGTTTAATATAATATTTGAGACAATTGTAGGGCTAGGTGGAATATACACAAATATAATGTTTAATGTGATGATTTGATGATTGAAAGTTACTATTAGTAAATTTGCATCTATATATATGATTTTGAATGAGTCAAATGGATAACTTTGTGTTATGAGCAGTCCAGTACCCCCTGAGAGAGATGATGTGTCTCTAGAGCATGCACAGTAGCCTTCTCTGCTTAGATGTACTGTGGGGTCAATTTGTGAGTCACTATATATTTTAGTTTCTAGAAGTCCTAGTATATGAGGTTGTGTAATCTTTATCCATTGTTGTAGCTGATGTATTTTGTTGACTGAGTTCAGCTCTCTGATATTAAATGCTGTTATTTTTAGCTTCATTATCGTGATTGGCTGCGAGTTGGTTTCACAGTGTGTTGAAGTTTGTGTGAAGCTTTTGCATATTCTCTAGTGTTTTGTGAGCAGTTATTAGTGGTTTGATTACTATCCAGCTCCATAGGTATTAAGTTTTTTGCCAAGTGTTCAATCATTTCTGTTAGAGTATTGTTTTCATCTGTTTTGGCTCTTTTTGATTTATTTCTTTTTGGCCGACCAGATTTTGGACTTCTGTTGGTGTTGCTTCTATGGGGGGGGGAGGCATGGGGTTAGTGACACTAAAATATCTGTAGATGTTTTGTTTATAATTATGTGCGTCATGCTTGTTTTTGGGGAGTTGTATGTATCATTCGATATGTCTGGATTTGAGTCTGACGTGTTATTGATTGATATGCTTGATGTTTGTGATACTTCAGGTATGATTTGTGCTTGATTTTGATTTATTTGATCAGTGCTTTCATTTAATTTATTTGAGCTATCTGTTGTAGTTTCAAGTATATTTGTGTTTTCTTCTGCATGTTTGTTTTTAGTAGCTTCATTTGTACTGTGATTGTTTTCATATTGATTGTTGTTTGAGTTGCTGGTGTTATTTTGTGTATTGTTGCTCTCTTCATGTTGGGATTGGATGTGCTGATTATTTGGTGTCTGGCCCTGTATGAGTTGACTATCCATGCACTGTGTTGCTAGGTGACCACGCTTGCCACAGGCATAGCATTGTGGTTTTAAACCTCTTATATATAGGCTCAGCATAGCTTCCTGATCTGCAATTTGTGTTGGTATAGATTCTGGGTCAATGTCTTTGTGTAATTTTAACTTAAAATCATAGCTATTGCTGTATATTGGTATTGGTGTGTCTTTGAGGTATATTGGTTGAAATGCTATAACCTTGCCAAATGGATCCATCATTTTTTGAAAGTCTTGTTTCATGTATCCAAAATATGTATTTTTTATTATTCCTGTAATCTGGTTCTGTCGATCTTGATCGACTATAACAATCGCGTAATTGTCTAATGTTTTAATTTGGTTTAGAAATCGGTTCTTTTGACTACTGTCAAGAAATTCGATTGCGAGGTATCTTGGATTTGGATGATCTGCGATTCTTACGATCGTTTCCCACAGTTCGTTTTCAGTTATTGCTTGATATAATAACGTGTGTGGAAAGCGATACAATGATATATTTGCGTCTGTGGCAGATATTACTATCGAGTTTGGTGAAAAAAATCTTTTGAACGATGTATAGAGTCCCCGTGGAATCATGTTGTTAAAGTGTTCATTAATTCGTTCTAGCATATTATCGGTCCAGTTTGCAAGGGGAGGAGGATCTTGGTTTACCTGTATCTTTAAATCTAACTATTTTATATCGTTCGGATTTGTTTTTCTAAATCTCGGAACTATTTTATTATTTATTGTAGTCGCGAAATTCTTTGAACTTGTTGCTTGCATGTTAGTTTTTGCGACCGTGGCATACGATTTGATGGTATCTAAATTTTTACGCACTTCAGCGGCCATATTGACGCCAAATGCTCGATCATGCATGGCTGTGGTCTCTATTTTTTTTTTTTTATAAAAACAAATAAATTTTTGGTAATGTAAGGTTTTTTTTTTTTATATATTCTTGAGCTAGTTTATGAATTTCACTAATTATAGTTTCAAAAAGATTTATTTTTATTTTGTGAAATTATCTATATTGGTTTGATTTTAAATTGTGGCGTTATTATTAGATTTTTTGGGGTTTGAAACCCAACTACTTTACTATTACTTACCGGCACTATCAGGATTTTCTGCGGTATATATTATTATTATTATTATTATTTATTCTCTAATTTTGTATGTATTCTTGTATTTATATATTTAATATATATAAAAGAACGGTTTATGTAAAAAATAATAATAAAACAGGTTTTTAAATGTAAATATTTAGATAATCCTAAGTTATATTATACAAAAACCAAAGCATAATAAACAAATAATAATATAAATATTATTGTAAATACCCGATTAAAAATAAATAAATCTTAATTAAAATTTAATACATTTCAATTTAGAAATTTAGTTAAAAAAACGAAGATCTTAAAAATATTCTTAAAATAAAAGGATATAATAAATATTGGTTACTAAAATATACTAAAAATTAAAAAAAAATGTATACAAATTTTAAAGTTGACTTTGAAAAATTCGTCCATTGAAATAGAAAAAAATAGTTCGAAGGCAATCTTTTGAAAAGTTAAAAGTAATCTAATGATGCCATAATTCTAAAAAGTTTTAAGAAACAATTTTTGCTATCTTCTCTCTCTCTCTCTCTCTCTACATATATATGCAAATAATATTATTATAGCCTTCATGAATAATAAACCAATAGAAAATATTATTAGCAATATTATTAGTGTTACCATGACAACGTATTGTTAATATTTTATTGGTTTATTGAACATAAAGATTGTGAACATATGACTTACATATGCTAAGCAGTTAGATAATAGTACATTTATTATTAAATGTATATATAGTAAAAAACTTTATAATGCAACAGAAACACAACTATTTGCAATACTTAAGGCCTGGATTTGAATTAGGACAAAGTATAAAATAAAATATTTTTTTAAGTTTTAATCAACATATAGGCCGAGCTGAGCAATGAGTGTTTAGAAAACTAGAATACAAAGATGTAAAACTTCTTGAACATTTATCGATTGGTAATTGGTAATCGATAACCTGGTAAATAATGCCTTTCTTTCACTGTTTCTCTATGAAGAACTATTGAAGAGACCATTACTCTTATTAGAGTATTTGCATATGGTATGGTCAGTTGCATGGGTAATTTTCAAATACTGTAATGTGAGGCTGAGCTTAACAATTCATTTAATTGACCCACCCATTTTACTTTACCATTCTTAGGTAAAAATTGATTCGGAAACTGTTGAGTCTGTCACTTTTATCATATGTAAAAATATTCAGCACATCACAGTTGTAAAACTTTTACTTTTAAAGCAACAACTGAAAAGTTTTGAGACATACTATTTTAGATATTCACGCAAATAATTAATATTAATTATCAATTGCTCAACCCAGATATAAGTTTTAACTCACAGTTAAAAATTAAAATATCTGATTTTTAATTAAACACAAAATATAGAAATAACTTTCATATCTCTTTTTCCATGTATAATATTTCTTTTTAGATAAATGTTCACTCCACTACACATTCTTGAAACATATGAATAAAGATATTTGAAAAAACAAAAACAAATGATCCCCAAGAAACATATTTCATGCTGAATCAGCACTCACCAGTTAGTCCAAGTCATTCAATCTCTTACATATGTCTTCATTCTTTTTAAAGTATTTATCAATAGCAAACTATTAGTTTTATTTACAAGACAAAATTTCTGTACTCACAACTTTGGCATCAGCCATTTCATATAAATGCATTAATGATTATTATCAGTCATTTATTAAATAAAAGATAATTATTGACCAGAATATAAACTTTAGACCTCATTTAAAGAATAATTAATATTTCCGGTTTTTAATTAAATATAAATACAAGAAAATCAATTTTTTTCCATTTCTAATATCTTTTTAAAATATTAATACTTTCATTCTAACACATTTATAAATCGAAGTGTAAAATTTGATATTACATAAATACTATATAAATGGCTAATATATGTATAAGCAAACTAAAGAGTTCTATTTTAGTATTAATTGCATTTTCAGGATCATTTGTATTTTCAAAAAAAGATGTGTGGTGGAGTGGAACTTTTAACTATAAGTAATACACATCTGATTCTATTCATTAAAATAAGTTTGAATGTTCAATTATCATATATTTAGATATACTGTAATGGATAAATAGGTCCATATGTAGCTTTATTAAAAGATTCCACTAGATAATAGATCTAGACTTCTTTCCAATAACAAATTATAGTTTAATATGGAGAATTAATATAAGAAAATACCAAAGAAAGAAGTTCAATTTACTAGCAAAGTTACAATTACACAAAAATGTTGGGATGTTATAAATTATACTTATTAATAAATCTTAAAATGAAAGACAAGTTTACTCAGCATGAGTTACATTTGGACATACATTAACTTGACATATCAAAATTCTGTATTTTATAATTCAAGTAATAGTGAATAATAAAAGAAACAAAATATTTTATTATTAAACAAAATAATTTATTTAAAAAATAAAATAATAATGTCATTGTAATAGTTATAAATATCTAAATTAATACACAAACACATGTATGATCAACAATCTGAGACATTGTCAAATCAAACCATGCTATTTTTAATCTCAATACCTAGTAACACAGTAACCTATACTCCGAGGGTTAAAAAACTAAGCAATAGGTGAAATACCTGTTAGATATAATTCTGTATTATAATGTTGTAGGTAATGACATAGATACAATAACTATTCTTAAAACTTTATATATAAAATATTTAAATATTAATTCACCATTATGACCATATTATTTATAAAGATATAAACATTTCCCAAGCTTAAAAAAGTATTCACTACAAAATCAAAATCATTATAAAATGAAGCCATAGGAATTTTTAATTAGAACTAATCAATAATATCAAGCTAAACATATCAATAATATCTCATTTGCCAATACATACAGTACCAGTCAAATCCAATATATATATATATATATATATATATATATATATATATATATATATTACTATTTAAACAATCATTTAAAATTATAAATATAATTAAATAACACATTATGTATTTCATAATATGTATTGAAATGTGAGATCTATAAAATAAACTATCATTTATTACATGTGTATTATTTTTGAACATTATATTTAAAACATTTTGAAAATATTACTTGTATATAGCTTTGATAATTATACAGATAGTGATCAATTCAATATTTAAAAATTGACAATTTATAAATAATTAATATCAGCATAATATTTATGTGCAAAAAACCCAGTTTATTGTAATTTAAAAATATCAAATAAAAATTTATAAACTGTTTTGTAATTTTAATTTATTTATCAGTAGATGTTAATGTTTTCAAATTAAAAAGCAGATGATCTCTTTATCCACTACAGCACTTCATTTAAGATATAGAAGATAGGCCTAAATGAAGATGTAGAAAAAATCATGATTTTTCAGCAGTTGATGATTATGAGATAATCCTATTTATGATATATGAAAATATAAAGAAGTAGACTATCCATTTGAGTCTTGGTTCCAAAATTCTTGGGACAAAAAGTATTTTTTTACCAGTTCATTTTGAGAGTTTTAAAATCCAATGTAGCCCACAATTCTGTTCACATGATCAAAACAGTTATTTTGATAAGAAATCATTCTTGGCTACTTAACAATAAAGCAGTAAATAAATCTACAGTCAAATTTAAAATTATTTAAAACAAATAGTTGTCAATTCTTTAAAATTCAATTGTTTAATTTATTTCTTTTTAAATTATCATTTAACAAAAACTATTTTATTTATAAAAAAGTATATAATGTCTTTCAAATAATAATAATAATAACTCAATATTTTAAAATATCAATGATGTCACATCTTTAAATTAATAAAATCTCTTTCTATACATTTTCTTAATTTATACAATAATGAAAGATATTTCAAAGGAATATACTATTTCAATACATACATGTACTGAATGAGCTGTTATCTAGATGATAGATTGGCTAAGTGGTAATCAAAAGCTTTTAATTCTTTTACTGATTGAAGAGAAAAAATATAAAAGAATATTAAAAAAAATTCAATCTAGTTATTACAATACTAAAAAAGTTTCAGAATCTTTGTAAATGAAAATTAAATTAATAGATCAAGGTTATTCTTGAATTGTATTTTGGAGAAATTCAATATTTTAAAAATATGAGTATAAAGTATTTTGTACCCTATAGAAAGAAAAGGGTGAGCTATTATTTTACATATTCTATAGGATATACTTTTACTTTTAAATTATAAAAAGTGGCTAAGTAATTTTTTTATATAGAAATGCAATCACCATCAATAAAAATGGATCTAGTGTAACAAATAATATTATTCATTGATATTATGTGTAGATAATCCTCCCCAATTTGATGATGCTATAAATTGTTGGACTTGAAAGGTAAAGGTTTCTGGATTGAGGCTCAACTTGTCACTTTGGTAGTAGAATGTTATATGATCATGACTTCTTGGGAAATTAAAAATTCGATTATATTTACATATGAACAGAAAAAATGAAGTAAAATAAAACTAAAATGATATTTCAATAAAATTCTAAAATTACAGGGCTAAAGCATTTTTATAAATTTTTTAACCATTTTATATATATATATATATATATATATATATATATATATATATATATATATATATATATATATATATATATATATATATATATATATATATATATATATATATAGTTTATTTGTAATTCTGAATATCTAATTGATTTAGTAGAATTTTTTGTTTGGTTTAAATTCTTCTTTAATAAAAAAATAATGCCAATAAATAACAAGATTTGAGCTTTTAATTTTTTAGAATACAATTAATTATAAATAATAAAAGTCGAATAAATTATGTTTTTGCATGAACAATGAATTAAATTTATATTAAATGTTTTAGATCAAAACTTGGCACAGATATAAAACCACACACATATACAGTTTTATCTTGGACAACAAACTCACATGATTACCCAAAATGTCTTACAAACCAAAATCTTTCACAAAAATTAAGCAATTATGAGAAACTTCTATTGGGGGAAAAATTAAATTATCTTAAATTTGAAATATGTAAAAACCCAATTAAAAAAGTAAACTTAATAAACATTTCATTAAACATTTTTCTGAAGATTTATGATGATAGTATTTTAGTTGTATTTATATATTGGACTATTTCCATCATCTAATATAAATATTGAATATCATTAGAAAAATTTAACTTTATTAAAATATTCCAAATACATTTAACTGCTAGTAATAGTACACAGGTTAGTATATGCACAATGTTTCTAGAGATATTATTCTACTCTCTACTTCAGGTTTTGCTGACCTGACCAGTAACAGTACTAGCATGGGACTTAAATCCAGGTCCATAGATTTTTAAATATTGAATTTTACATCAACACTCTAATCAATAGTCATCCTACAAAAGGCAACAATCAGTTGAAATTTCATATACTTATCTACGAGCTTCCACCTGATATCTCCACTTTTTCCTAAGAGCAAAGTTGATTAGTTCACATGCATTACGTATAGTCACAGTATATTAACTTATGGGGTTGTCCATCATTGCTATGTTAGAAGCTTCTTTAAATATTCTTCTTTGTATCTTTTTTTCTCTATCTAATATTTAATTTTTCCAATTGAACATATGTTCATTGGAAATATATATGGTCTACTACCATAGACACATCTGTTTTCTCTTCTAATCCTCAGTTTGTGTTCTTGGAATTGCTTTTCAATGGAGAAACTGGTATCACCAATATACATTCTTTCACAATCACATGGTATTTCATAAATGCAGTTTTTACTTTTCAGCATTTCAAATTTATACTTTGTAGATATTAGAATTCCTCATAGTGTGGTATGGTTGTTAAACTGATTGCAGATTTTTCATAATTTATCTGCTATTTTTGATATGAATGGATACACTACTGTACTAATAATTATTTTTTAAGGGTTCTTTTTGTTATTTATTTAAGGTTTTCTTAATAACAGCTGATGGATAGCTATTTGTCATAAGAGATTATTCTATATAGAATTTTTCTTTTTCAAATTGCTGGTTTGTGAGCAAACATCTTTTTCTCTGTTCTATAATGATAGTATAACTCTATCTTTTGTGTTTCTGATATGATTGAATGTATATGCTAAATATTTATCTGTATGTGTGGGTTTTCTGTAAACTGTAGTTTTCATTTTGCCACAAAGGAGTCTTTTTACAAGAATATATAAGAATGCCAATTTTTGTTCTTGTTCTGATTTTATTGTGAATTTAATTGAAGGGAATTCCAAAAAGTTTGTAGTAGTGGTTCACCATGTGACCATACAACAAATGTATTATCAATATAGTGAAGCCAAATATTTATATTACATGATGAAATTAGTCCAAAATATAAATGCAATTTTATTAAATATATTATTATTAAAACAAAGTACAAACTTGTGGATAAATATACTATATGAAAATATTTCTGTAGCAAAAATTTTTATATATATATATATATATATATAAAATTTTTGCTACAGAAATATTTTCACCATTACTATATATATATATATATATATATATATATATAGTAATGGTGACTTTTGAAACAGGTATATACAATCAAGATACACCCATATATGTAATGAGATCTTCAAGGTGTGTACTGTTAACTTTGGTTCAAATAAATAATAAGTTAATGGTTAACAAAATTCAAATAAAAATTTTAATTCAAATATATAATAATATTATTCAGTGTGATGATAATGGTTATAATTTAAAAATACAAGTACTGCCAAAAGTATTATATTTGTGTTTCAGTTTCAATAAAAAAAACTCAAAGGTACCAAATCTTTTAAAAAGAAAGTTTACTTTTGGAAATTTTTTTAAACAAACGATCATCATCAATTATTACTGCCACACCAGCATGTTTCCTATTGGATTGCATGATTTCTCAGGGCTGTCAATATTAATTAGCATAGGGGTGTAAAAAGCACATATTTGGATTAAATTACAAACACAAAATAAATAAATCAATAAAAAAAAGTTAACAATTTATTAATAATGAATAAATGAAACTGTTCGGTATAAATACTCGCAATTATTAAAAAAAAAAAAATATATATATATACTCGCAACTATTAAAAAAAAAAAAATATATATATATACTCGCAACTATCAACACACACAAATATTATATTAACAAAAGATATTTTAAGTTTAAGCTATGATTAAAATTTAAGGTCTTATGGTATTTATAATGATAGGAACTTACCATGTTAAATAGAAAAATAGTCACTAACCATATTTTTTTCAGGTATTGTTTTTTAATATTTTATGGTTGTCTTCCTTAGTTTTTCCAATGATGATCTTCTCCTTGAACATTGGGATGTTAGAAGGAATAAATATAGCAGCACTGGTGATGTTCTATGAATCATAGTAACTGTAGGTCTGGAGCAATTTATATGGCACTATCAATTTCTTCCTTTCTTTCTTTATGGCATTATAGATGCATTGCTGAGCTGGTTTTTTAAACTTCAGCACTAATTTCTGGATCTAACTGCATTTTCCATATGTTTTGACTGGTGTGGTTTTTGGTTATCTAGACACACATCATAGATAGATTTCTTCTAAATAAATTCATCACCCTGATTGTTGTAATCAGAATATGGCAAAATACTTTAAGAATAGTCAGTAAAATATGGCTTGTGGTGGAAAAAGAGTTTTAATCAGTAATTGTTTCTTTCTTCAGCATGAATCATGGCAACACAGTTTTAATTGTTTCTACACTTTAATGCAAAATAATGAGTAATGAACTGTTGGGATTCTAGAGTTAGAATGACAGTCATAAGAATCATTAGTCATTTACTTCTGACTCACTTATACCAAATTGATGTCATTCAAGCAACATATACACCATCAATTATGGGGTATATAACCTTGGGATCATTATAATAATATATATTTTTTAAAAAAACACACCCTTTATTCTCTTCAAAACATGTTGGGGATATAAATTTCAGTACATTATATTACATTTTTTTTTATAAATAAAAGAAGAGAAAAAAATAGTTTGTTTCTTTATTTATTTACATTTTGTTAACATAAGAAAAAACAAAATTCACTACTGACTTTTCATCTTTTAATTATAACTTCTAAAATGTTTGTCAATTCTAAAATTTTAATACTAGATTTAAATCCACCATCAGAGTTTATATATAAATGGATAAGTTGTTTACTTAAAGCTTCCACTTGAAAGGCAGATTAATTAAGGTTTGAATTTAATTTTTTTTCTTTTTTTTCTATAAACTACACAATTCTTTTATGTATCAAGCATTTTTCTTTCTTCCTTTACAATATTATTATCATTTGCTTGTTTTTCACATATTACAAAATAATACTTAATAATCTTTACTATTGTGTATAAATTATTTTTTTATAACTTTTAGACAGTTTACATTTTTTATTTCTCAAGTGACATCTGCTCACACATAAATGGTAGTTTGTATATTTATTAGTCAGTTCACATGAGTTTTTATTAAAAAAAATTTGTTTCTGCATTGTAATATAATCATTGTTATAGATACAATATATATTGTAGTGATTGCACTAAATATATTCCAACATTTTACCCTTTTTCTATGTACTTACATAAATAACATGGGTGGGCACCACTTGGCTTTATGCATCAGGAAATAAACTAACACATGTATATTTAAAACAATATTTTATTCAATATAATAATGTAATCCTTACACAGTCCTACTTGTAATGCTGGGCTAAATCATGGAGAATATAAATTACTCCCAATGAATATATATTTATATAATTTTTCATTGGTGGTTCATTTGCTTTTTACATAACCAGGAAATATTTTCCCATATGTAGTAAAAACAATTAACCAAACACAATATATATTTTAAAATTAAAAATAAAACAAAACTTAACACAATGTATATTTTAACACTTACTTTCAGTGCATTTAATGTTTTATTATCAAAATTTTTGCTTTTATAATATCTAAACAATAAACCTATGATTTTTTTTAGCAGCCCTGTTAATTTATTTAAGCATTTACTTATTTTATATGAATGCTGTTGAGATTAAATAAAAATTAAATAATGAAATATAAGATATTTATTTTATATATCGTGATGTTTTTAAACTGTAATAATAATCATCATTAAGCTAATGCATATGCACTTGGGTTGAAAGAATAGATGGATTCATTCTATCTTTTCACAAAGACTTTATCTTGTGTTTGGAAAGTGAGAGTATTTATTTATAGTTAAAATCCACAAAGTGCATGTGCATTAACTTTAATATTGTAAATAATTAAATCTTTTTTGCCAATACTATACTTTTTTAATGTTTACAATAAATGTGCTGTTATCTTGAATATGCCAAAAACCAAGTTACAAGATTGATTTAAAATGAAATAAATAAATGATATTTTAAACTTATATTTAGTAACTTTTGATCACATAGAGTTGATTATTAGTTTTCCAATGCACAATATCATTTTTTTTCAAAATAACTAACTATTAAGCCTACATTATTTTACAGTTATGATGATCATATTTTTTCCACAGGCAAAATAATGTTCATAAGAATTTTAATCAATAAAATTGATTGAATATATTTTAGATAATATAAACATTTTAAGATTTAATACCTAATACACCTTGTTATTTTACATGATCAAAGTGCCTGTTTCATTTAATATAGCAACTTCTTGCTATGCTAAATGAAACTGGCACTTTTTATTATATTTTTGTAGTCATTAATGATGAAAATCTCTTTTACTTTTGATATGTCATAAATAAAAGCATTGATTAACTTGCAAGAACATTGGATGAAAGTTAGATAAAGTACATTAATCAGATTTTAATTTTACAATTAAACCTAATATTATATGCAATATAATGAATATTTTCCGTACTTGTATATTTTTAGCATTATTGCCATTTTATTTTTGAATAATGTAACTTCAATGAATGACATAATCAGTCTTACAAAATTGCCAGCATTTTTTTTTGAAACAGTGATTGTTAAAGTGTTAAATGTTTTGTTAAAGATTGTAATAGTAAATAATGATCACTATGATGAATCTTCATATAAAAGTTCAGTACTAATCATGGTAAAGATATATAATAAATTACGATTTCATCAGTAGAATTGTATATATATTTGCAGTGCAGTGATTATTTATGCCTTCACGCAGTGTTAAAAATGAATAGAAACCAGTTTTTACCTTGCATAAGCATTGAAAGGTATTAAATTATCAACATGTGAATGCATGATTTAGACATTTGATATCTCTATATTACAAGCAAAATGAAAGTTTTTCATAAAATATATGTATAGTGAAAGAAAGTGATATGAGTTTCTATACTGATGACATATTGAAATGGAGATGAGAAAATTACTGATTAAAACCAAAAATATATAATGCATATATAAACAAGTCTTTAATAATCAAACAATCTAAATTCTTATTTTGAAACTGCTTCAAAAAGTATTAGTAAAAGAGAAGCATCATTTACAAAAATGTTAAATGTTGTGAGAGAGCATGGTTTTGTTTTTTATTTAATAAGTAAAAGATATCAGGTGATAGTGCTTAATAAATACTAATCCAGTGCCACCCTATTCAGTATTCTTAAACTAGTTTCAAATTTATGGCTTTCATCAGTGAAAGGGCTTTCAATCTGGGAACAGTGCACTTACGTTTAAGATTTAATGCACTTTCTTTCTAGAAGCTATTATTTACCTTTCTGTTTTACTATCAAGCATCAACTAAAATTGAAAAATATAAATGTTTTCTATCTAAGTCAGCTTGCTTAGAGAATAATATAGATATGAACCCAATTTAGTAATTTATATATTATGTTGTTCTTAATTTTAACAACTACAGAAACTTCTATCCAGTGGTTAGACCTAGTATGAAACTGATAAAATATTACATAACTCCAGCTTACACATTGCTTATTTAAGAGTATATATTTTTATCTTTAGTGACTAATAAATGCCAGATAATAATGTTTCATAAGTCCTATCCTATCCAGATTTTCCCTATCCAATATCCCCAGACTAGTCTCTAGCTTATGACTTTCATCATTGAAGAACTTTGGATATTGGAATACTCGAACCTTTAGGATCTAATGTATCTTTCTTCCAAGAGTCATCATTTAGTTCACTGTTTTACTATAAAACTATAAAACCCAATTGAAACAGATAAATGGTGGTTTTTAGAAGGAAGGTACATTACATCCTGAAGATACAAGTGCATTTTTCAAGATCCAAAGCTTTTCACAGATGATAATCATAAGCTTGAAATTAATCTGGAGATGTTAGATAGGATAACATTGGATAGGGATTTGTTAAGTACTATCAATTATCTGGCATCTATTAGTTACTAAAACTTATACTAGGTGCGTTAGCTAATGATTAAAGAAAAAACTATACTGATAGAATAGCAGTGTCTAAGGTTAAATTATGTAACATTATGTGATATTTTATTAGATTTATAACAATCCTGGTCACAAGACAGAAGAGCCTATATTGTCAAAAAACAAAGACACCATAATAGATATTGAACTATATGATCATACAGGCAGGTTGTAGATTGAAAACCCATATGTCTTTCAATATAGATTCATAGTTTGATAGTAAAACAGAGAGGCAAATGTTGGCAGTTAGAAGAAAGATATATTAAACCTAACCAAAGCCCCCACTGATTAAATCAATAAGATTGAAACTAGTCTTAGAATACTGGTTAGGATAGCACAGTATATGGATTTACTAAGCACTATCCTGTGGAATCTACTAGTTACTAAAGCTTATAGAATGTAACATAGCTATGGTGAAAGAAAAAAAGTGTGCTGCTATAACAACAATGTTTAAAATGTTGTTATGTGATATTTTATTGGTTTAATAATTGCATATCCATTTGCTAGCCAGTAGTTACATAAATAGTTAGATTTGTTATTGATTGATTACTTGTAAGCTAATACTAACTTTGCTTTGAGACAAAAAAAAAATCAAATTTTATGTAGATTTAAATATCAGGTTTTGAGGAACTACTAAGTTTAAAAATATCATCATCATCATTGCAAGCAGCCATTTACAAATAATATGCCATTCCAATTACCCAGAGAAAAGAATATTCCTCAGATTAAATAAAAAGTAGTAATACATCTAGAGATGATTTTTTTGATAACTATACAAATCAATTTGTGAACTATAAATATGTCTATATATTTGAAATGTTGATCCATTATTCTATTTATTTAATATTTTGCATAGTGTCTTTTAATTTCTTCTGCAGCAAACTTTTTTACTGAAATAGTTCAATATCACATCAAATTGAAGCTCTCCAATTTATTCTATCCTCTGTCACATTTGATCAATAAAAACAATCATCATTAAATGGAGTTTGGCCTACCCAAAAAAACTATGCTCAAGCGCACTACAATAGAATATATTTAATGTTATACTTTATATAACTCAAATGTTAATTTAGGCATTAGAGCTTTTTATTCAATCTCCTGAGAAGATTATCTTCATTGAAATGAAAAAATTTGTAGAGCCTGTATCAAAAATGTTATCTATTTTATACTAGGAGATTCTGAACATTAAGTTGTTTTATTATAGCATGTTATGAATAGCATATTATCATATGATCATCAAAGCCATACAATATAGAGAAAGGCTTAGCCTTCAATGCTATCTATTTTATACTAGGAGATTCTGAACATTAAGTTGTTTTATTATAGCATGCTATGAATAGCATATTACCATATGATCATCAAAGCCATGCAATATAAAGAAATACTTAGCCTTCAAAAACTATTCATTTGTATAGAAAGAAAATAATTCATGCACATAACTTTTAAAATTTTTTAAAGAGTAAAACAAATTTTATTAAGAAAGGAAGAGTGGATATATATTACATCTGAGATGCCAACAGCTTACTGGTTATTATATGTAAAATGCATCACTACATCCATTATGTTTAATGAAATCATTAGAATATTAGCAATTTGTTGTGAAGGTAACACAGACATTAGATGTTTACTATCTAGTTCTACCATGACAAAAATATTGCAACTATTCTATTGATTCATTTGGTAATGTAATTTATATAGACATAAAAAAGTGTAAATATTTATATGTGCAGCAGTATTGACATTGAAAATTAATAGATTATGAATTATAGATATGGAGAGAAACACCATTTAAATAACTTATCAAGAAGCAAAGATTATTTCAATAGCACCTCATGGAGAATCAGTGAAAAAAAAGACATTACTGATCAAGCATGTCAGTTTCCAGAAAAAAAAAATTTCAATAATTTTCCACCTTTGCTTTGCTATATAATTAAACACACACTCACACATATATATCAATAAAGACTTGTAACATTTTGGCTTGTTCAGTTTGCATTCTTCTAAGTTAGTCTTAATTTTAAAAAAATCTTAGTGGTATAAAATAAAATGGTTATCATTTTGAAATTTGTGATAGATAAACATCAATGCTATAGTTAGTATGACATTTTTTGTATTCAATTTTAATATAGCTTTATGCATGTTTTAATTTCATATATATATATATATATATCTATATATATATATATATATATATATATATATATATATATATATATATGGATTATTTAAGATGTAAATATTTAAATAAATAAAAAACTCTGTATACTAACTAGAGAAAAAGATAAATGTCTAGTAATTAAGTGAAAACAATCTCTAATTAAAATTTACAAGCTGAAGTTAATACAGGCTCCAACAAACCATAATCATTTGAATTTTATTTAGAAATAAAAGATGGTTTTATGCATCTTAATGTTAAAGACTCATAAAATCTTATAAGGTAGCTTTAAATGTTGATATGTTGAAATAAATTACACTAAAAAGTGGGAAAATTACAAAATTACTATGATAGTGATATAGTGTTATTACTTTATAGTAATATTCAATTAATATAGTTCTCAATAAAATGATGTACTACTCCAATAATAATGTATAGCAATGCAAAGTCCATTCTTGCATACATGATAGTTTTTAGAATTGAAAAAAGAATTTAATAATGGAATATTATTGTTAACACCGATGAATCTGACCCTAAATAGTGATTGTCTTTTATTGTCCTCAAGACTCATTTAAAATTCTGGGAAATAGAATTTATCATTGTTTAGTGAAATGGTGTATAACTGCATGCAGATATACTTGCTTCATGTTTACTTGAATTAACCTACCTTCTATCATATATATACAATTTATTTATTAATACCCACACACATTAAAGGCTGATTGTTTAAATCATGTGATTTTATTTTAAGAAAAAAGTATATCTCATTAAAAATAGAATCAATTAAAAAAATTTAAAATTATATACAATGGGAAAAAGGTAGGTAGCCATTAGGGAAGGAAGCATAACTGCTGTATTTCTTTATCTATACATACCATCAGCTGTAATAGTTACAGTTGAACACTTTTAGATACTTTATGGTGTTAAATGAAAGTAAGAGACAAAAGAGAGGAAACCTATATGGTAGCACAGAGGACTGCAGAAGCAAAGTTAAGATGAAACAGCAATTAGAGAAATTATATTGAAATAAGAAAACTCATGAGATACAACCCCAGGCATAAAATAATGTATATAAATATGAAAGGGAGCATTGTATGAGGTTTCTGCATTATTATCCTATTCTATTATCAAATTACTCTTAAGAAAAGTATTATCAAAATATAATACTATAGAAGACATATTCATTGTCCTTCTTAAAATTATTTTTAGTGCTTTGTTACTCATGAAGAAGAAATTGAAATGTTAAAAGTACCTAGCACTATTAGTGAGTTATCAGGTATCAGCTTCTCCATGATCATTGGTGAAGTTGGCATCCTGAGAAGTTTTACCAAAATGTAGAAGATCCATCCATGTCCTACCATCTCCATACCAGTCCAAAGATCCTATACCATCTAACCATCTGCAAAGTAGTCCTGAAGTCATCCTTTTATTGCCAGTAAAAATGCTTCCATTTTATTTCAAGTTTTAACTGTAACTCAATGTTATTTAAAATATCTTATTTACTAGGCTTAACCTCATAAACTATCTATATCATATTTGTTAATGTTAAATCTACTGGTGTAATTATTTAAATAAATTAGAAATCCATATCTTGGATTTTATTTATGTATATTACCTTGAATGATGGATGGAGTTCTATCTCGAATTCATTAAATGTATTTACACTTCTCTCCTCTCAAAATCCCCAGGGATGGGCTGAGCCGAGAAGGCAGAAAACTTAAAAACTCTTAAATTTTAAAATAATAAAATGTATATAAAGTGTTTTCTTAATTTCTTGTCTTATCCACCCCCCTTCCCCATCATGTTAAGACAGGTTATGTATCAAAATTCTTAGAATTGTGTATAGAGTTGAGGAAGAATAGTGAGCAATTTCTATTCAATTAATTTATAAATTATATATGTTGTTTATCATGTGGCTCTATAAACATAAGCATATAAGTGTTAAAAACTGATTTATTTAGGATATTTGTAGTAAAATAATATATTCTGTTTAAAGTGTTACTTCAAGCACCACTTAATTAATAAGTATCTTTTGATAAAAATGATTATCTGTAACAAAAACTCCTGCAAATGTGTCAATAGTTATTGTCACAATAGTTATAATTCAAGATTTTATTGCGGCAATAGTTATAATTCAAGATTTTATTATGTAAGGGGTAACATTAATGAAGTTGTCTAAATGTATCTAATGCATTCATTCTCAATTAAATATCTATATAAATTAAAACTGCAATCCATGTATAAGCTATGTAAGGAATAATGGAGTGCACTACCAGCCTATTTTAGAAGTAAGTAATCTTCACAAGACTTAAAATATTGTTTTATTAGATTTTTAAATTTAAGATGATTAAAATAGTTATTGTGAATGGGTTTTAATCAAATCAATCATACATGGTTAATTGGGGTTGCTTATGGTTTATATATATATATATATATATATATATATATATATATATATAAGTTTCATAATGTTTATTCATGTGGGCAGAAGGTTTAATAATTTGTTTATCTTTATGTATATTTTTGCATTCCTACCTTTATATATTTGTAACAATGGGTCATATTATTATTATTCAACATTGTCATGTATTCTCTGTATGGTTCATGCATCATTCGGTCAAACTGGATAAGGGCAGACTAGATGATGAAAGCCTGAGTTCTAATTTATAGATTAGTGCCAGTCTAGGTCCTGAAGAAACCAGAGACTCCTTGTGACCCCAAATTCTAGATTTAGCACACATTCACTATCTCCACTGGAATACATTCATAGTTAGAAGTAGATGCACCTCTGCAGCCAGGGAAATCCACTCTTCAGTGGTGAAACATATCAACAGATTGCTAAGTTCATCCTTGTTTTATTTACCATTGACCTCACTCATCTAGGTAGTTCTACAACTTCCAAGTGATGTTTGCCTTTAGTTTTCACCTGAACTCATCAGCAATCCTAGGTGACCTAAGCTCAAACCCACACATAGGCTGTCTCATTAAACAAATATGTTCTTAAAAAGTTATATTCAAACCTAGAATGGGCTGATAGATTATATCTACAATTAAACTAGATAGAACACATATCATTGTTGTACACTGCTATCACCTTCTATAAAGCTATGTAAAAGCCAATAGATCATCCCAACCTAATATTTTGTAAGCTACTTTTGCTATTATTTTAATTTTATAATAAAACTTATATCATTATTGTTAACTAAGTGTGTGTCATTATTGTGAGTCAGAACTACTGATAAGTTATTATATATATCACTTAATAAGCCATTTAATTGTGCAACAAGCACATCCATGGTTTTGTACCTTATAGATATAATAATAGCTCTGTAACATTAGATAAATGATTCAATTCCCAAATCATACCAATATAAATAGATTAATGTAAGGCTTAAAAGTGCTAGCATGGTGTAATGTCATAAGTTATGGAGAACCCTGAGGGAAAGTCTGTGGTCAAACCCTGAGCTATGTCATGCTGTATGAAGGGAAGCTAAGTGACATCAAGAATGTTAATTGGGGCTTTGAAGCCTAGGTAGGGGTTTAAACTAGGGGGTATGGGGATAATTCTGGGTCTGCTGGTTGAGAATTTCTGCTTGGTCTTTTGGTCTTGTTGACTGATTATACAATCTTGACCATTATATGGTTTTTTATACAACATGGTTCTGCCAATGTGAGGCTTTAAAATCTGTTTTCATGTGATGGTGCAAGCACTCTTTAAGTCAAACAAAAGAGGGGTTGAAATTTTTTTGGGTGTCATGTTTATATTTACATGTTTTTCTGGATACAACATGGTGCTATCAACATGAAGTTTGGAAATGATGAATGATTGCTCATACAATATATTCATATAGGAGGGTAAATCCAGAAATTTTTTTGGGAGCATTTAATGTATAAAAATTATAGTCATAGAATGTAACCATTGCAGTTTTAAGACTAGAAAAAACAAAGTTATAGATGTGAATGTAGTTTGTTTCTTTTCCAACTAGGAAAACAAGAAATTTTTTTGTGTGAGTAGCCGGTTAAGATTAGCATGTATAGGGAAGTAGGGCACTATGATAAAAATAATTTTCATTCACTTTCTTTTGCAGATGGAGTGAGTGATCCTACTAGCAGCCATATGAAAAAGGGGATGTATATGTAAGGAACTGTAGGTTATATAAGACAAATAAAAATGGATAGGGTAAATTTTTTTTTTCAGGATAATAAAATTAATATGGATGGAACACGATGTCAAACAGGATGACCAGGAGAAGCAGAACATTTCATGAAAGTTTTACATGTCATAATGCCAATAATGGAGTACAGTGATGTGAAAGAAAAAGAGGACAGAAAAGGTCCATACATAATCAGATTCAGAGGAGACCATGGAGAAAGTCTAATAGTCTCTTTTAAACTTAACAAATGTTTGATTATTAAGTTTAAAGGAGACTTTCCACTGATACAAATGCAGTGAGATATAAAATATAATAATTGTGGGAAACCAGTTGGAGGGAATGACAGAATGTTGGTGGGATGGCAATAGACATGAGCTGCACACATTTAAAAAATATTAAATGTCATTATTAAATGCATTTTGGGGTCCTGAATTGCAACCCCACATACCACACTGGGAACCATTACATGAATATTTCTATGACAGAACAGAGAGACAGGATCAAATCCCATCAAGAAAGCAGGAAGGGAAAGAGAAAAATAGTAACTGAGTTTTGAATCCAGTAACCACTGATATACCAATGACAAAAGAGATGATCAAGATTGAAGACACAAAAGATACACAACAATACATTGGCAATCAAAATTTCAAATCCTTGGCAACAGATTTATCAATAACAGTGACACTCAGTGACACTCAGGAAAGATGAGGACCAAGAATTGCAATTGCATATTGGTTGTCAAGATTCAAACTCAATAATAACAGATATACCGAATGGTAATAGAGATCACCAATAATGATGAAGATGGGAAAAAGCATAAGTGTATGTGGATAATCAAGATTTAGATCCAGTCACAACAGAGCTACTAGTTGCAATGGGAATGGCCAAGCACAATCAAGATCAAAGAGAAGTGCAATTATAAATCAATCATCAAGATTCAAACCCTTGATAATAGATACATCTATCATAAAAAAGAAAGATCACAGAGAATTGCAATCATACCTGATGGTCAAGATTTAAACCCTCTCATAACAGACATACCTAATAATCAACAAGGACCATAAAGAAATGGAAGTCACACTCCAATGTCCAGGATTTGAACCCATGACAACAGATCTATATATAATAAATGAAAGATTACAAGAAAGGGAGATCATATGCTGATAATCAAGATTCAAACCCCTTCAAAATGATACTAATATCAAGAGAGTTGACTAAAGACAACAGAAAGCAAGGACCAAGCATAACAAAAATAAAGTTACAATGACATGAAGAACCCATCAAATGGAACAAGTAGCAAGAGATAACAAGATGTGAGATGTACATAAATGTAATAAAAGGAGACTGAGAAATCAACACTATTTTGAGGTGGAAAATCAAATAGAGACCCAGCACAAGAAGGGCCATACACCAAGTAAAGGACATATTATCATAGACCCCATGATCCAGGAAGGTGACCTTACTAATTCACAGTAGCCATCCTAATGATGACCTAAGGAACTAACTTGGATTTAGAAATTGGGGGGAATGTTAGGTAAGTAGATAAACTGTAAATAGTATTAGCAAAATAGGGAGAGAATAGTATAATAAGAGAAATTGGAACTAACAAACATGTACACACTAACAATCCAGCAAGAGATCATGTCTAGCAATCACTCATTTACTGCAGAGAGGAAGTAAGTTTTTATTTTTTGGTCATTTTTTTTGCAGGGTACCTGGGTAAATATGAAGTGGTGCATGGGTGAATATGAAGCAGTGCATGGATGAATATGAAGTGGTGCATATCTGTATGCAATATACTTGCTTCATGTTTACTTGAATTAACCTATCACCTATCATATATATATATATATATGATCACTTTCCCCACTTAAAGTGATCATATATATATATATATATATATATATATGATCACTTTAAGTGGGGAAGAGTGAAGCAGTTGATGTCTAATGTTTCACCATCTACACTAACATCCTGCGGGGTCTGCAATTAAGACCTCACCATAAATATATGCCATTCATCCACACACTGTAGGCATAATTATCTAAGGAATTAATAAAATTATTTAGTAAAGTAAAACAGTAGTGTGCGTGATGCATATATATATATATTTATATATATGAACAAAGCAACAATTCTATTAATATTTATTGCTGAAAATTAGATGTTCTTATATAAATGTAAATATTTTTTTTATATGTGTATTTATTTAAAGTATTGGTATGTAAAAACAAAGAAAAATGGGGAGGGCTCGAAATGCTGAAATAATCTTGATCAAGATTCAGCTTGTTTTCATTAATTAAAACCATAAATCTTAATTAAAATCATAAGCAATTTTTTTGTTAGTTGTTTTCAAATCTTTAAAAATATAAACAGTGAGGATTGCCAATTCCTCTACAAGCTTTATGATAAATGCTTAGCCAGAGCCAGCACTTAAAATATCTCTGTCAGGAACCCCTTCCCAAACCCCTGACCATGGTTTCGTGCTTTGGCACTCCTCAGAGAGATGTCAGGGTAGGTTCAGACACTAGATCTAAAAATACCAACCCAAAGCTAAGCACTTAGCTAAAAGTTATCTATTGAGTGGAAAATCTGAAATTTTCAGACATGTACATGTCTTCAAACCCAGCTATCCAACTCAAATAGCTATATGGGGCTGATAGATCTTCAGCCATGCCATATAGTAGTAGTCATAGCAATATAAAATTGCATAAGACTTTTTGGCAGAGTCTATAAATAGTCAAAATAAAAGTCATAGATCAATTCATAGATCACATGACCCTATCTCTTAAGCTTGTAAGTTATAAACAGTGAGGATTGCCAATTCCTTTACAAGCTTTATGATAAATGCTTAGCCAGAGCCAGCACTTAAAATATCTCTGTCAGGAACCCCTTCCCAAACCCCTGACCATGGTTTTGTGCTTTGGCACTCCTCAGAGAGGTGTCAGGGTAGGTTCAGACACTAGATCTAAAAATACCAACCCAAAGCTAAGCACTTAGCTAAAAGTTATCTATTGAGTGGAAAATCTGAAATTTTCAGACATGTACATGTCTTTAAACCCAGCTATCCAACTCAAATAGCTATATGGGGCTGATAGATCTTCAGCCATGCCATATAGTAGTAGTCATAGCAATATAAAATTGCATAAGACTTTTTGGCAGAGACTATAAATAGTCAAAATAAAAGTCATAGATCAATTCATAGATCACATGACCCTATCTCTTAAGCTTGTAAGTTATAAACAAGTGCTGGCTCTGGCTAAGAATTTATCATAAAGCTTGTAGAGAAATTGGCAATCCTCACTGTTTATAACTTACAAGCTTAAGAGATAGGGTCATGTGATCTATGAATTGATCTATGACTTTTATTTTGACTATCTTTAAAAATATATCAAATGGTATTTTAAGCCTTATCTGTCTTAAAAATATTTTTCTAATTAAATGTTGTTTTTTTATTTAATCAAAAGATTACAGAGATAGCTGTGGGCACCTGAGATTGCATTCTTGGGGGATTACAGGGTGTAAAAAAGGGCCCATAGAACAAAATAAGTCTGTTTAGTTACTTTTTCAGTTAGTTACTTTCAGTACTTTTCAGTCAGAATGTTCAGTTTACTTTGAGTTATTTTGAGTTACTTTGAGTTAGTAATTAAACTTTGACTTAGTTAGAGAACTTATTTCAGAACATTTGAGTTAGTAGTTTTCCAGAAAAATTGATTCATCATTCCACTTTAAGAAGTCAGGAAAAGTCAAGCACTATGAAGTTTGAGTGGAATCTTTCACCTTTCTCTTCTTCTCATGGAGAACTGTTTGCCTGCTGCTGCCATGTTCCATCTGACCAACAGTATAAGATAACCACTGTTCCAACTACTGATTGCTAATAATGCACCTTGCCTGCTATTCTGAGATAACCTTTTTCTATGGGGAACTGCCTTTAATATAAAGTCCTTAGATAATCTATTTATCTAAGATATAATGAAAATCTTATGTTTTATTCATGTATTAAGTCATAAGTTTCTATTAATTATGCTCTGAAATTTTCTCTCTGTAATCCCCTTACTAATATAATGTATTTTTAACTTACCTTTCATGCTTGAACTCATATATATAACTTTGTGCAGCTCCATTAGATATTTCTAACTTATTCATGTCATATATGTAAACAATTTATGCTCTTGAATTAATATGCCAACATCATCCAACCTCACGAGTCTAATAAGGATTTATTTTCTTTGTTTAATGGGGAAAAAGCAGGAGCTTCATTTAAATTTATTAGTAAAGTTTTATCTCACTAGGTTGGTTTTATATTTAAATCTGTTGTTCACATTTTTTTAATCTAAAATATTTTATTGTGGATTCACTTTATTATTTGAAGTTGGCTTTAAATTTTCATTTTAGAAGAAAGTAAACTTTAATATAATTAGTCCATCCTTTCTTGCTGTTGCCTGAAGGGCTAATTCTATGAGTTACATATATGGGAATCAAAGTCAAATATAAATTTTGTTACTTTAATGTTATAATTAAAAGAGTTATTCACCGTTATAATTTGCTATGATTCGTTATTTAAATATATCATTGCACAGGAGTCAAACCATTTACAGGCTTTTGAATATAATAATAAGTTTATTGCACAGATATAATGCTGCTGGCCTACCTTTTCTTTCTCTTATGGTACTTCCACATATATTTCCTTTATTTATCATTGGGGACTTTGGAAATCTGCCAAATGGGCCAAACAATTAGAAGTTTTAATTTTGTTTGAAGTTTATATGGGAAAACATAACTGACTAATCAAATAAATAATTAATTAAATGTCTCATTTGATATTTATAACCTGATTCACTATTATACATACCATTATGCAGGAGAATTAAATCGTTAAAGTTATTATATTAAACACTATTTTTATTCTCATATGTATATTGTACTGCTGGCATAGCTTAACAATTCTTCAGTATTTCAAATGCTTGATCATTCAGGAATCTTTGAGAATCCGAAGTTTTCCCTCCCTTTTGAAAGCATTCGTAATCAAAGATTATACTCCTTGGAACGTGAGGCTAAGGTTTTGGATTCTCTATGGAAGAGATTGTACGCTAGCTCCCATATCACCAAAGCTATCTCAACCTTCATACCATTTCACCATACATGTGAATGTATATCTTCTTCATAAAAATATGTTCATTGATGTAAGTATTTGACCAGCTGGGGCTTTCCTACATATATGTTTAACCTTTCTATGTTAGTAGTTACAATATCCATTCATTAAATTGTTTTTCTTGTTTTATCCCATTAAAATATAAGGGTATGAGAAGTGTGAATCATGTTAGAAGAAGTATTGTATAGATTCCTGTAGTGCACTTGGGTTTTAAGCTGCCTACCCTTTTAAAATTAATGAACCATTTCCGTATATGCATATATTTTTCATTCTCTAATAATAGTCAAAAGAAAATATATATAAAATATAAAAATAAAATAAATGTTTTTATTTTTGCTATAAATAAACATGATTAATAACTTTGAACGTATGACTCCTATTGATTTAAATCATTCATCGATCTTTTATTTTTTATGTAAACAGAGTTTATTTTGGCAAAGTGAATTCACGCACATGACTTAAAGTGACATATTGTATAACTCCTGTTAACAACAATTAATAATTATTCAGTGTTAACATAGTAAATGTAACTCTATCTAAAGTGAAATCGCTATATGTAGATATACATTGTATTCATGCTAGTTTGATATTAAAACACATTAAA
This sequence comes from Epiperipatus broadwayi, assembly GCA_028023455.1. NCBI lineage: Eukaryota > Metazoa > Onychophora > Udeonychophora > Euonychophora > Peripatidae > Epiperipatus > Epiperipatus broadwayi. The sequence goes on along the minus strand of JAQFVV010000200.1, from coordinate 2,161,889 downwards.
AATCCAATCCAGAGTTTGAATCTTTATTTTGGTTAGTTTTTAAATATAAAAAGATTTTATATAATTATGTATTATTATAATTCACATATCTTATTTGGGGATTCATCCTCAACAATCCTAGTTCGAGTCTCATGTCTCTGTACTGCTGTGTAATGTCCGGTACAATAATGTGTGCATGTGTGCATGTACAATTTTACATCATTTTAAAGTTAAAGGCAGATTGTTTAAATTGTGTGATTTTATTTTAAGAAAAAGCTATATTTTGGTTAGTTTTTAAATATAAAAAGATTTTATATAATTATGTATTATTATAATTCACATATCTTATTTGGGGATTCATCCTCAACAATCCTAGTTTGAGTCTCATATTGCTGTACTGCTGTGTAATGTCTGGTACAATAATGTGTGCATGTGTGCATGTACAATCTTACATCATTTTAAAGTTAAAGGCAGATTGTTTAAATTGTGTGATTTTATTTTAAGAAAAAGTATATCCAATTAAAAGTAAAATCAATTAAGAAAAAATGTTAAAATATTATTTACAATGGGAGAGAGGTAGGTAGACATTAGGGAAGGAATTGTAAGTGCCATATTTCTCAATCTATACATACCTTTAGATACTTTAAGATGTTAAATGAAAGTAAGAAATAAGAGAGAAAACCTATGTGGTGGCACAAAGAACTGCAAAAGCAAAATTAAGATGGAGCAGTGATTAGAGAAATTAGATTGAAATCCATTAAGAAAACTCATGAGATACAACCCCAGGCATAAAATAATATATATGAACATGGAAAGGGACATTGTATGAGGATTCTGAATTATTTTACTATTCTATTGTCAAATTACTATCAAGTGAAGTATCATAAAAATATAATACTATAGAAGACCTATTTATTGTCCTGCTTAAAATTCTACTTAGTGCTTGGTTACTCATGAAGAAGAAATTGAAATGTTAAAAGTATCTACTACTATGAGTGAGTAGTTGGGTGCTGGCTTCTCCACAGTCAATAGTGAAGTTGGCATCCTGAGAAGTTCCAGCAAAATAAAGATCAATCCACATCCTACCATCTTCATACCAGGCTGAAGATCCTATACCATCTATTTGTGCAGAAGTCCCAAAGTCATCCTTTTATTGACATTAAAAATGTTTTAATTTTATTTCAAGTTTTAACTGTAATTCAATGTTATTAATATATCTTATTAATTAGTCTTAATCTCAAAAGCTATCTATATCATATTTATTAATGTTAAATCTGCTGGTTTAATTATTTAAATAAATTAGAAATCCATATTTTGCATTTTATTTATGTATATTACCTTGAATGATGGATGGAGTTCAATCTCAATTCATTAAACGTGTTTACACTTCTCTGCTCTCAAAATCCCAAGGGATGGAGTGAACTGAGAAGACATCAAACTTAAAACTCTTAAATTTTAAAAGTAATAATAAGATGTATATAAAGGGTTTTTTTAATTTCTTGTCTTAACCCTTTCCCCCATCATGTCAAGGAAGGTTATGCATCAAAATTCTTAGAATTGGGTATAGAGGTGAGGAAGTATAGCAAACATATTTCTATTCAATTAATTTATAAATTATATATGTTCTAGCTCTATAAATATAAACATATAAGTGTTAGAAACTGATTTATTCAAGATATTTGGAATAAAATAATATACTCTGTTTAAAGTATTACTTCAAGTGCCACTTAATTAATAAGCATCTTTTGATAAAAATGATTCTCTGTTATGAAAACTGCTGCAAATGCAGCAATAGTTATAATTCAAGATTTTGTTATGTAAAAGGTAACATTAATAAAGTTGTCCAAATGTATATAGTGCATTACTTATCAATGCAATATAATATGTATACAAATTAAAACTGCAATTCAAGTATAAGCTATGTAAGAAATAATGGATTATATTACCAGCATATTTTAGGAGTAAGAAAGCTCCACAAGACTTAAATATTGTTTTATTAGATTTTCAAATTTAAGAATTAAAATAGTTTTTATGAATAGGTTTTAATCATAAATGAATCATACTTGGTTAACTGGGGATGCTTGTGGTTTATATATATGTTTCATAATGTTAATTCATGTGGGCAGAAGGATTAATAATTTGTTTATGTATATTTTTGTATTTCTACCTTTATATATGTGTGGTAATGGTCATATTATTATTATTTAAACTTTGTCATGCATTCTCTGTGTGGTTTGTGCATCATTCTGTAAAACTGCATGAGAGCAGACCAGATGCCATATGCCTGGGTTTCTAATCCATATATTAGTGCTGGTCTAAGTCCCACAGAAACCAGAGACTCCTTGTGTCCCCAAATCCTAGATTTAGCACACTTCTCTCTCCACTTGAATGTGCCCATGGTTAGGGGCAGGTGCACCTCTGTGGACAGAGACATCCACTCTTTAGTGGTGAACCATACCAACAGATTGCTAATCTGATTATCCTTGTTTTATGTACCATTGACCCCACTCATCTAGGTAGTACCACAACTTCCAAGTAAAGTTTGCCTTTAGCATTTCCCTGCACTCATCAGCAACCCTGGGTGACCTAAGCTCAAACTCACACACAAGCTGTCCCATTAAACAAATATATTCTTAAATTTTATGTTCAAACCTAAAAATGGGCTGATAGATTTAATATGTACAATTAAACTAGATAGAGCACATCGCATTATTGTCCACTGCTACCACATTCTATAATGCTATGTAAAAGTTAGTAGATCATCCCAGCCTAATATTTTGTAAGCTACTCTCTATTATTTTAATTTTATAATAAAACATATAGTATTATTGTTAACTGTGTATCACTAATGTGAGTGAGAACTACTGATAAGTTATTTATATATATATATATATATATATATATATATATCAAAAAAAGTTATAAATTTCATAACTTGCTTTAAGCTTACATTTTATGATCACTAGATGAAGCTTTACCAATATCTCCTCACAAGCTTTGTTTACATAAATGCTAAGAGAGATAGCATTCAAAATCTCTACCATTGTCACCCACCTCCAGACCAGCTGGTTTTGAGCTTATTGGCTCGCGTCAGTGAAGGCTTGGGACACTGGAAACTAGATCTAAATACCAACTCTAAAGTCAGCACTTACCAAACACATTTTTATCAATTTGAAAGCATGAAATTTATCAGACACGTAATGCCTTCAAATCCAGCTTAACAAACTAGATAGCTATATGGTTCTGAAGTCAGTTCAGTTTCACCATATAGTAGAAGTTTCTGCAATATATGTAAATAAAGCTTGTTAGGAGGTATTGGTAAAGCTCCATATAGTGATCATAAAATGCAAGCTTAAAGCAAGTTACAAAATTTATAACTTGTTTTGATTATCATAAATGTACCTTTAAAGGTTTTTGCAATGCTACATATTGCACAGGCTTTTACTATATGGTGAAACTGAACTGATTTCAGACCCATATAGCTATCTAGTTTGTTAAGCTGGATTTGAAGGCATTACGTGTCTGATAAATTTCATGCTTTCAAACAGATAGAAATGTGTTTGATAAGTGCTGACTTTAGAGTTGGTATTTAGATCTAGTTTCTAGTCTGCCAAACCTTCACAGACATGAGCCAATAACCTTGAAACCAGCTGGTCTGGAGGTGGGTGACAATGATAGAGATTTTGAATTCTATCTGTCTCGGCATTTATGTAAACAAAGATTGTTAGGAGCTATTGGTAAAGCTTCATCTAGTGATCATATATATATATCTATCACTTATTAAGCCATTTAATTGTCCAACAAGCACATCCATGGTTTTTTACCTTATAGATATAATAATATTAACTCTGTAATATTAGAGAAATGAATCAGTTCCTAAATCATACCCATATAAATAGGTTAATGTAAGACTTAAAAGTGCTAGTGTGGTGTAATGATGTAAGTTGTGGAGAACCCTGAGAGAGAACGAGAGAGAGAGTCTGTGTTGGAATCCTGAGCTATGTTGCACTGTATGAATAAGGGAAACTGTGTGACACCAAGGATGTTAATTAGGTGGTTGAAGCTAGAAAGCCTAGATAGCTGTTTAAAATAGGGGGATGCGAGTAACCCTGGGTCCACTGGTTGAGAATTTCTGCTTGGTATTTCAGTCTTGTTGATTGATTATATAATCTTGACTGTTATATTAGCAAATACCAAATATGATGCTATACAAATAATATCAGTTTTTTTTTAAAAAAAAAACATTCAGACAAAATAGATAGATTGTATTTTTTTTAATTACTTTGTTTAACAAAATAAAAAGTTTCAACTTCTTGGGAATTCTAAATAAATTAAAAAAGAAATAAATAATTTTTGGTGAAGTAACAATTTTCAAACTTAAGAATATTTTTTCAATTTTTTAATAAAAATTCCGCCTTAAAATATTTATTTATTATTTTAATTATATTTGAATCCTTTTTTTTAAAAAACAAAAACAAAACAACAAAAATTAAAGGTATAAAAAAGTTAGATATCTTTAATAATAAATTTAATTATATATTATTTTTACATAGGAGGCATTGTGAAAAAAAATTATTTAAAAAAAAAAAGAACTAATAAAGATTTTATTTCTAAATAATATTTGTTTTGCGTTAAATTTCCTTATTATTTATGACTATAATCTCTATATAAAAGCTATTTTAATGTAACATTGAAATGCACTAATTTATATATTATAATCAAAATCAACCACATGATGAAATTTGTTTTTCAACATTTCATATTGTGACAAATCATCACTCGGTATTTTAATACATTCAATATATCATACAGCTTTGTATCATATGGTCATGTTACTACTTGAAATATTGATCACTATCAAAATAATATAAAATATTTGCATTATAAAATGTGTAGGAGTTCTATAAAGAATTATATAGCAATGAAGAACAAGGGAAAGAACCTTCTACAATTACTGTATCTTCTGAAATGCCCAGGATTTTAAAGGAAGTCAGATATCCAGTTAAATCTATGAAGAAGGGGAACGCTTCATGTAATGATGGAATTATAATCAGTATCATAAAAGAAGCAGATGAAGAAGACAAATTTTTTTTTACAAAGTTATATACCAAATATGTAACTGATAAAAATGTACCAGATGATTGGAAATATGCAACATTAAGATTAATATTTAAAACAGATAATAAAAAAACAGAAATTACAGATGTATCAGTTTTTTGTAAGTTTTGTACAAAATTTTCACCAAGATAATTACAACTCAACCACAGTAAACTTTGGATTACCCAAGCACAATCTGGACTTAAAAGTGGTTTTAGTACAATGAATCTTATCCAAGTACTGAGAGAGATTATAGAAAGAACCAATGAATATGAATTGCCATTGTGCTTTGGTTTGTAGATTATGAAAAGTCATTTAATTCTATAAATATTTCTTCAGTGATTAAAGCATTGGGTCATCAAGAGGTAGACCCAGATATTGCCATATTCTGAACAATATAAAAATCAGAAGTAATGATTAGATTACATAATGATGCATTGAGAAGGATGTATGGCAAGGTGACTATATATCTCCAAAAATTTTTACAGAAGTTTTATAGATTAAAATGGGAAGCTAAATAAGTGGAGATTTTTTAAGTCATCTAGATTTTACAGATGATGTTATTGTTTTGGAAAATAATGTTTTAGAGCTTCAGAAAATGTTCCAAGAATTATCAGACGAAATAAGAAAGTATTACTAAAGTAAAATATTAAAAAGAATAAAATAATGTTTATTTTCTCAAAAGAAGGAAATAAAGATTGACAATGGTGAGCTAGAAGAAGTTAACAAATATAAATATCTTGATCAGATTATTACTAAAGATGGAAGAATAATGGATGAAATTAATCATAGAATTAAACTTAGTTGGGTTCTTTTGATATAAATAATTTAATATTAAAAGGAAATATGCTCATAGGTTTAAAAAAGATTTGAAATAAAAGTGTTTTACTAATTTTTACTAATGGGTCTTAAAAACAGGCAAAACTCTCCATACAGTAGTGTCACTCAGTGCAAGTCAGAATAATCAATGGATGCCAGAAGGCTTGTGCATATGAGAATGAAATTGAAAACAAAATAATATTTTCAATCTAAGCTCATTAGCTTATATGGTCATATAGGTCTGATATCAGTTCAGTACCTATACATTTTGGTGTCTTTGATTCTTTAATAACCATAGCCACCACTATCACATTAGGGAGAATTGGTATTAAACCACTAAACATCACATGATCACCATTTCTTATGCTTGCTCATAATTGTTATTAAAATAGGCAAAACTCTCTATACAGTAGTGCCACTCAGTGCAAGCCAGAGTATTAAATTCCTAGGCACTAGATAGGGATTTTATGCACAAGCCTTCTGTCATCCATTAATTACTCTGGCTTGCACTGAGTGGCACTACTGTATAGAGAGTTTTGCTTGTTTTACAACAGTTATGAGCAAACATAAGAAATGATAATCGTGATGATACTAATGGTTCTGAGACTTAGAACACTTAACAGAAAAGCAATACAGAAATTTCAGACCACCTTATGAAGTATGGAGAGATGCATGTTAGAAGTAACAAGAAGATATTGAAATTAAAAATACCCAGGTGAGAGAATAAACAGGTGTAACTGACATCATTAAAATAATTAAGAGATTGAAGTTAAATATGAAATTAGGAAGAATGCTGGGATGATATGGAGAAAAATAGCTATAGAACAGAAAAGATGGATTGAACTTGGAGAGACCTTATTTTTGTAGTGGATTGATCATGGTTGAAAATGATGATGGTAATGATGAATATCTTCTAATATGAAGAATCCATGCTGATTGAAATGATCTTGTATGGAAATCTCTTATTTGTTATTCATCCTTATATATATATATATATATATATATATATATATATATATATATATATATATATATATATATATATATATATATATATATATATATATATATATATATATATATATATATATATATATATCACAGTGGAATTATTATTCATATAATATCTTGGAACTCAAACAAAAATGGATTTAATTTTTCATCTGCTAAATGTATTAGTTTGATGATAGACAGCATTGCATCAATATGTAGCAGAAACTTTAGACCAAGTTTATTATTTTTACTTATGATATATATTTGCAATCAAACCCTAGATCTTCAATATTTGGCTGAAAATTTGTGAGGATGGAATTGTAGTTATATGTGGAATTATTTTCATCACCTAATATTAATTGTTAAATGGTTTAAAAAAATTCTTTAACATTTTCAAATACAGTTAATTGTTAGTAATAGCATACAGATTAGCATATCCATGTAAGTGCTGCTGTCTGACTAATAACTGTACTAGAAAAAAATCAAAGTGATACATTTAGATTCATGACTATTGAATTTAAGACAACACTGACAAATTAGGCTATTCTGAATAAAACAACACTCAGGATAAATTTCATATACTTATCTATGACTGCTCTATTTCTCCATTTTCTTCTTAAAAGCAAGATTAATTGGTGACTCTCAAACATTATGTATTGTACCAGTCAAAAAAACACCCACCAACAACCTCAATCCAAGTCGGATTCAAACTCAGTTGAACCAAACTGAATTCAAACACAACTCACGAGCTCAGATCAAATCAATGGATGACTTAGATCGATGGTACATGACTATGTACCAAGAAACTAGCTCAACAGATGATGATAATTTGAGTCCCTGAACTGACACTAAGAACGGATAATAAACTAATTAAAAATAATTTTAAATCGAATCATATGTATATGTTCGGGTCGCCAACACAGACAGCGAGCATTAACATTAAAATAATGATTGAATAAAAGAGTTAAGAAACCAAGGGTGTGTTAATAAAATGTTTAATAATAATAGTAATAGTTTTTGTTCAACTTTTAAATGATGACTATATTGATTACCTCCAGTCCTTAAACAGAGTTTATAATTACAATAAGAATGGCAGTCCCTATTATATGCCAATAACTATTATGCAATATTATGGAAGTCTATATGTCTATGCCCCCAACAAGAAAATAAAGGCAGATAAAGGTATTCAGTGGTGATGGAAATTATTATTCTAATTTTATACAAAAGAATGTGAGATTTATCTTCACATTCGCAAATCAATTCATGAAGAGCAAGATACGTATTTAGGGCATAACTTTAACCTTTACTAGAAAACTTATTTAAGTAGAGATGACTAAGAATTTGTTAGACTTTAATGAAATCACTTCACCATGAATTACGAGCATAAGAGCAGGCTTTACTGGAACAGAGAGGTAATGGTGCTGACGAATTGTGAGCTATAAAATGAACAGGAAAGATAATAGCTTGTCGGTGATTTAAGTAGTATGGCGGCTTGTATTTTACAAGTCTTACTGCCCTTTAAGGAGATGTGGAACACTGGGAAAAACAGGCCGAGTCATAGCTATGAACCTTTGGTGTTCCAAATATAATATAAGTAGGGGAGGAAGTGTTTTCTTCCTCTATAATTAAAATAATAGTAATATCACTAACAACAAGCCTATGGAGTGGGAGATTGCCCTACATCAGCAACATTCGATGATGATGACTTGATAGTCACTGTTTGAATAATAAAACCCAATTTATTATAAAATGCTCTATGTGATGACTTGATCAAATTAATTAAAGTCAAACGAGCTTTTAACTAAAATTATTTTAAAGCACTTATAAAATTATATTAATTATGCCCCAAACATCATGCCTTTCCTGAATATTAATATATAGTAAAAAAAATTTGGATTAGAATGTATTCATTTGATTCCTTTCTCAACCCCTTTGCAAAAATATTTTAAAATCATAAATATAAATAGATAAACATTTGTAAACCTGATAAAAAAGAGCTGGGGACATAGGTTAGAAATGGAGCTAATGATTTATTATTAGCCAATTATAAAACTAGCAAACATTTAATAAATTCCTTTGACTCGATGATTAATAGAATGGTATAAATTTAGTTCTAATGGGTGTAAATTACTATGAGACTTAATATTTTATTACTCGTATAAGGCAAATGGAACAAAGGAGATCATCGAGTCAAAGGATTATTGGCATATAATTAAAAATAAATGACATTAATAAATTACTCAATAAATATATATATATATATTATAATAAATGAACCACCATCATAAGAAATGAAAGTTAAATCTAAGCACTAGAGATTGAGAGAATTACGACATAATTTAAAATAGCATAAATAAAAGCAAGTTTTATACAGATTATTACATTAAGGAATGAGAAGAGCTTTTAAAGAGAGTGTAAAGTAAAGTTTGGAAACTGGCCAGAAAGTTACAGTTCATTATGGAATGATATTACCATTTATTCCCGGGCTTGTTCCTTAGTTTACACATCTGAGTTGGTGGAAACATAGGCGCGCATTTGATAAATTACTTGAACAGCATTTTGATTGATCTTTTCATGATTTTTGAGCAGCACGATTAATCTGGAAAGGATTTAGCAGCTTTATTGAAGATTTTCAGGGGACTTCAGGAACAGTAGTCAGATTCTTGAAGTTTAGTCTCTCACCATGATAGAAACACTATTTAAATTCATAATTTAAAAATGCACAGAGTTTAATGGTATTTCTCTAAACAAAGATGGCTTCTCCTTCTCCAAGCTTTTCTGGGCTATTTATACTATCCTCTGATGCCTTCAGGCTAAAGCTTTTTTCATTTCAATGTTACAAAAATTTACTAATTGATTTTAGATACATTCCCTCGATAAGGCTTTTAAACTCATTATCTTGAATTCATTTTCTAATTAGAAAATGAATTTTTAAAATCAGAAAAATGATTTTAATTAGGAATTTTCCTTACATTTTAAATAATTATCTTTTTTCTAATTAATAAAACTTTATCCATTGTTTTTGGAAAGGGACAATCTGAAAGCTTATCAAAAGAATGTAGCTTTTAATCACTAAAATTCGAACAAACTATTTAAAAGTAAAATAAAACATTCCTGACGCAATGAAACTTTATAACGAATATATGTATTTAAATATTTATAAATATATATGCACAATCCATGCAGTTATAATATATATAAATTCATGAACAATTCTATCATGTATTTATTAATAGAATTGATTAACTTAAACCTCAAACGAGTTAATTTTAACACACATTTATGTAATAGTTTTTCTTTAAGGAAATTAGCATGGATTGAACATATAAAACCCCATTGCATCGGAAATTCAAGGTTAGTACTAGGGTTTGAAGTGGTCTTCTGGTGAGATGTCATGAAGCTAGGATTGAACTTAGATCTGACTGCTTCAGTATTAACAAACTTGGTTGATTTATGGGGTTATTTGACATTATCACAGGAGTAGCTTCTTTGAATTTTTTTTGTGCTTTTCTCTTTTACTAACATTTTTGTGAAATCCCATAAAACATATGTTCAGTGGTAGACCCATGGTCACTACTTTATATATTTATGCATGTTTTATAATTTTAAATTATCAATCTGTATTTTTAATCATTTTTCAGTGAGGTGTCTTTTTATACCAATATACTTCCTCCTGCATTCATGTTATTTTGTACATATAGTTTTTGTTTTTCAGCATTTACACTTGGGATTTTGTAGATGTAAGGATTTTTATAGTTAAAATAGCTTTTGAAAGCTGTTATATAATGTTCAGCTGCAATTTTTTTAAAATTTGTCTTCTTTGTATGCTATGTATGGATACACTATAGAATCTATAATTGTTTTTTTTTTTTTTGCTGTTCTGTTTAAATATTTTTAATGATAGTGGTTGCATAACCATTGATCTACATAGAATAAACTTTCATAAATAGTTACCCATCATCTGTCATTAAGAAAACATTAAATGGACTTCAGAAAGAAACATGAAGAGAAGAAACACATTTGTAGATACTGTAGTGTATCCATCCATATAAACTAAAGAAAATCTGCAATCAACATAACATCAAAACAGCTTTCCAAAGTCATAGAACTTTAGATTACCTGTACAAAATCTAAACTTGAAATTATGAAAAACAAAAACTGCATTTATGAAATACCATGTGAATGCAGAAAAATTTACACTGGTGAAGTAGTCACAACATTGAACAAGGATTAAAAGAACAAAAAGTTCAAAAGTAGAGAAATAAGGAGATCCCTCATAAATAATTATGTGAAATTTTGACTGACTTTTTTTTTACAGAATAGCTTAGTTAGTTATAGGAATTGAATATTTATAAATTTATCAGTAAATTTTTTTAGCTAGAATAAGGTTTTTTTCCTTTTCAATAATATAAGTTTAAATTTTTATAAAACATGATGTAATTGTAAAAATAAATATATTTTGTATTTGTTAAATAAAACAGTTTGTTCAAAAACAACTTGAAAACAAAATAATTAACTTTATAATAATTTTTGGTTGACCAATAAAATATGAGAAAGTTTTGCCATTTTATACAAATTGAGTTCTGCAATTTGATTTTTGGACTGAGTTTTATATTTTGTTGATAATTACTATGATTTATTAATTATTGATCATTGGAAAGTATTTACTGTAAGAATGCAATACAAGAACCAGCATTCAAACTGACAAGTGTGGTCTGAGTAGCATCATGATCAACATATTTAAATGAAGCTCCAAAATAAAATGGAATTTGTCAGAACAGAGTCAAATTATAAGATAAATGGTTGTAATAAAAATATGCAACTGTTAGATGTACTTTAGCTATGGCAGTAATAGAACTGCTGTTACAATCATGACATTTCAAATTAAAATAAAATGTTAACCAAAAATATATCACATGATCACTATTTTTTGTGCTTGCTCAAGCTGTTAAAACAGGCAAAACTCTCTATACAGTAGAGTCACTCAGTGCAAGACAGAGTAATCAATGGATGTCAGAAGGTTTATGCATAAAATCCCTATCTAGTGCCTATTTATCCTACTAGTGTGGGGATATTATGTGAATGGGAACGAGATAGAGATTTTATGCACAACCTCTTTGGCATCCATTGATTACTCTGGCTTGCACTGAGTGGCACTACTGTATGGAAAGTTTTGCTTGTTTCAAAAGTAATATAAGTGACAAATTTAAATTCAAAATAAATGTGAATAAATTTAAACTTATGCAAAAACATGTAAATGGAAATATAATTAATCATAATGAATAAAACATTAAATAGATTAAGATCAGAGTTATAATTAAATAATGCATTTTTATAATAATTATTACAAATAATAATAATAAAACAATTTATAAAATATTAAATTTTATTTTTAAAAAAAAAAGTTTTGTAAAATATCTTATATAAAATGTCTAGTTTATATAGAAAAAAAAATTTAAAAAATTTACATATTAAAATTAGTGTAATAATTAAATACATGTATAGTATTTATATTTTAAACTAGATAATTAGAGAGATTTGAACTCAGACTTTCAAGTTCCCATTAGTCATTTACTCCCTCTTATACAACCGATACACATGACCACGTACATATGAAAAAGATAAATGATTTCTAATATATGTATTTCATGCTAGACCACCACTTATCAGTTGGTCAGAATCATTGTCTCTCTCTCATATATATATATATATATATATATATATATATATATATATATATATTGTGCCCTTTTCTATAGGTCAGTAATAATTCATAACAGTCAATTACTAAAAATTTTAAATTTTAGAATATGTTCTTTTGATTTATTAATTATAGTTTGTCAATTATGTTATAAAGTACAATTTGAAGCTAAAGAGAATACATAGTATATAAAATTATTCAAAAATAGTTATGTAAAGCTTTAAATATTGTTGCATATGGTTGTAAAAGCTGGCCATATTAAATAACACAGCTATAAATATTAAAAGTATATATTAAAAATTCGATTTTAATAGTTTAAAACTTATAGTTAATAAATGCTATGTTTAAATTTATAATCATATTTAATAATCAAAATTAATATAGTATATTTTTAAAATAAACTTTATGATGGTGAAAATTATATCTAATTCTATATTTTCTAAATTGTTCTTCCAAATTTTTTATAATTATTTTATATAATATAATAAGTGTATCAATTATATAAATCTGGGCAGAGAAATAGATTAAAAATCGTCTGTCAAAGTTATTAATCATGTGACTTTTAATGTATACTTTCACACACACGCTTGTTAGAATTTAATAACAAAGTTTGTGTATTATAGAGTTGGATATAATGATTATTTATCATAGAAGTGAATATTAAAATATTACGTAGTTATTTCCAAATGCTTAAATGATGTAATAAAGACAAATACATTCATAATATAAAAATTAAATATTTTATTTAAATAAAAATAGATAAATTGAATATTAAGAAATGGAATAAGTTATTAAATATTATTTTAAAAGTTATTTTAAAAGATTAAATAATTTAAATAAAGTTATAATTGAATTAAAAGTGGTATTTTAAATAATATTTTAAGTTCATTACATCATAATTTCTAATTTTGAAATTCAATTCTACTATAAACTAAAAATATGTAAATTTGTTCTCAAGCTAAAGTAAGAATTAACCAATAGAAATAGGTATTCTTACAGACTATAAATATCATCGTAACTAAGTTATCGGGGGAGATTAATAATGTATTGAAACCGGAGAAAGGTAAATTATAACTATCAAAAAGATAGTATTTTAAAAATTTTTATTTTAGTCAATTTTTTTTAGTACTTTCTTATCGTTTTATTTGCAAAAACTAATTGATAATTTTTAAAAGTATTTTTTGCAAAAGAGGGTGTTAAAATATAATAATTTAGAAACTTTGTGGAAATGATTTTCTAATTTTTAAAGTACTTACCAGTTGTATTTTATCTAAAAATTTAACCTAAGCTTCACAATAAAGGATGGATATACTATGAAATAAAATGGATATAAGTTGTAATGCTGAAAAAATATTTGAAATATTTATTGAGACAGCTTTATTAATATTTCACTGAAGAACTGTTTTGGTACATAAAAAACCACAGCTCGGACATCATACAGAGTCTAATGAAAAAATTGGAGACGCATTATTATTTATAAGCTTATCCAAGATTTATTTTTAAATAGTAATAAGACAATTATATCTCATGAATCATTTTATAGAATATTATATTCAAAGGAGTAAAATGTTATATACTTTCTGAAGGTAACATTTAAAAAAAAATATTTTCAAGAATTAAAGAAAGAACCCAGGAAAATATCCGTTCTTAGAATTATTTAAAATGTATTTAGAAAAGATTTGTTTAAAAGTACTTGAAGTTTTTTTTTTATTTTAAAAGAGATTTATAAAAATACCAAATGAAAGTTTAAATTTATTAAGAAGGAAACTTATATAAAAAAAGTGAACACATAGTTGAATAAAAGATGGATCTATGGAAATACAAATAGTACTTAAAAGTTTATCGAATATTTTTAAAGTTAAATTAGATGGATTGATGCATCGGATACGCAGAGAATATTGGTAGAGAAGATTAAGAAGCTTCACGGGATTAATTAATATTATGATTTAATTATTATTGTCCTAAATACTAAAACCAAGGATTATTTTCTATAAATTTTACTAAATGGATTAATAATTATTTTTATTTTAAACTTTTAACATGCTTGGAGGAGAACATTTTTAAAAACTCTAGAGAAAATAATAAACATTTTGGACTTATCAGGAACTATTGTCAAGAAAATATGTAATTATAGTTTTGATTCCTTTTATTTTGTTAACCTAGTTTAAATCTAAATTTTTTTTATATAAGATTAGGAAAAACATAAAAACATAAATTTATTAATATTAAAATTTTATAATATAACAATCTAATAATTTAGCTAAAAATATTTTAATATAAAGTGTATGGGTGTGAATTTTTTTTATATCTGCAATGCTCAAGTGGATAAAGTAAGCCTACTGAACATGATGACTAGATAAAGGTTATTGCTAATAATAATAACTATTGATAATTTATAATGTATATTTTTTTTTGTTTTCTTTAGATCATCTATAAAATGGAAGAATGAAGTGTAAAAGTTTTTTACTTATATGTATCGCATTTCATACAACATTTTAAAAAAACATTATGAGATAGGATTGATTTGAAAATGTGCATATAAGATTATTATTTTTTTTATTAGTGATATAATCCAACATAACAAATAATTATGTGATTCTTTTAAAATTTTCATGTTATTGGATATTCAAATATTGTCTAAGTAGATTGTATATGATTAGACATATAGAATAATGAAGTAAGCAGACTTTTCTTGTGCAACAGCTAGATTGTTTAACTATTAATGAATTTTATTTATTGTTTTGTAAATGCAGATAGTTATTTATCGATGTAAGATGTGGAAAATCTTGAGAAATAATATTGAGATAGTGGCTTGGAAGTACTTAGTGAACAGGAAACCAAGATGATGTTTTAAGAAATAGGATGTTATAAGGAATGAAAATAATATTTAGTCTTTATGTGAATATCAGTATAGTTAACAAAGCCCTATGACTGATACACATTTTATTTGGACAGTGTTTATATTTCTTTAAATATTTGATGTTCTAATAAAGCTGAAGAAATAGCTTTAACATTGTCCCTGTACTAGAGGATATTAGGCAGGTAAATGTCATACCTCTTCGCACTGTGCCATGATTTTAAGATATGTTAAGAGTAATACTCTAGCTTTCTTCCTTAATCCTATGCATCTGTTTTCGCTATCTTTATTTCATGTAACTGCATCATTCAGTAAGATATGTTTAAGAGAAATGATAAATAATTTAGAACTTAGGTTATGCTATCGTTTTGTATAAGATTGGTTTATTTGCTTAGAAGGAATAGGACATTATAACTTAAAATTGAAGATCCGAAGTATCCTAAGGAAAGAAAAGAATCATAGAATATATTTTGAATTTTATTTCGGAAATGAAATATAAACTTTTTTAAAATAAAGTATCTAAACAAAGATATTTTCTTTAAAGTGATAATAATTTTAAAATGCTTTAGTATTATTTTTTTTTTAAGAGAAAAATAAGTATTGCATATTTTTAAAATACAATAGTACAAAGTAAATTATGTAAACAATATGCATAGTATATTTTTGTTTATTGATTAACCTAAATATATTGATGATTACACTTATATCATACTAAAGTAAGACTTAAAGAAGAATATATTATGATTAGTAAACATTGTGTGATAAATACTAAAATCTAGTACTGAATTTTGGATAATATTTTGTGTAACATCTTTGACTTTGCAAGATGAAATTTTTTTTAATATTTTGAGAAGTCCATACTCATTATAAAATTTTGTTTTCTATAGAATGTTTTCTAAGTATAAATTTTTTAAAATAAGATAGTTTAATAATATTAAGGATAAAATGCTGTTGCTAATAAAGTAGATAAATATATTTGTAATAAGTTAACCATAATGAGAAACCAAATAGTAACATTTTTTTTTTTTTAATTTTGTCCTAAATCTAAATAAAAATATAATTGAAATATAAATTATTTTTTTTATAACCCGGTAGATCAAACTGTAAAGTAAAAAAGTTAAGGATATCCACTGTAAATAGTGTAAATAAATTGTTTATTTATTTGTTGTTAGTAATAAACTTTGTTAAATTTTGTTATTTCAAAAATTTTGTGTTCGAGTTATTTATTTCTCCACATTGCTGCATGAAAACATTATATATGCATAATAATCGAAACAAATATATAATTTTGCACAAAAAGATAAATAGAGAATTATTTAAGAATTTAAATATTTTATTGGTATTCATTTAATTAAATAATTATAATTTTACATTATTACATTGGTCATAAATCAGTTATCACAATATTATATTAAATTATATGCTATCGGTTGCCACACATATTTTGTTTGTCAGATTATTAAAATGCTACCACGTATTTATTATATCATTACATGAAGATATAAGATCATATTATATTAATTCATTATTTTATTATGGTAATAAAATTATAGTAAAAAGAAAAGATATACAGAATTAGTTAAACAATGAAGAATATTCTTATTGTTATTTATTATTATTAGTTTCAGTATAGTAGATTATGACATAAAATCCCTTCTCATATTTTACTACTGTATTTTTTAATTAACTTAGAATAAACTTTATGAACCTGAGATTATTTTATTGAGCTAGATTATTACAAATAGAAGATTAAGACTTAATTATTAGTTTAATCTTAGTGAGTAGAAGTTATTAAAGTCATAAGAATACTATGAGTTTGTTATTTGAAATAGTAATAAAGGGGGGATAGTGTTCTTATGCCATTGAGGTGGTATCCTGTGGGATATTGGCTCAATGTAATCTATCTTGTCACCTGTATTTTCACTTCAAGTCTCATGAAAATATTAAATATTTATTTAATTTATTTTTATAAACTGAACCTTATTCGTATTTTAAATTTGAGCTAGTGAAATATTTTAATTTTAATGCTGAATATTTTAGTTATTAATTATTAACTGAGATAGAAACCATTTTATTTTATACCATATACTATTCTGAAGTGAGGATGCATGAGTTGAAGGTTAGAATATATATATATATAATCAGTGCTTGATTTACATATATATATATATATATATATGCATGATATTGAAGGTTAGAATATATATATATATAATCAGTGCTTGATTTACATTAAAATAGCAAATCTTCAAAATTTAATGGACATGCTTCAATCTTCTCTACTCTCCAATTCTTCAGCCATTCATATCATTGAAAATCTGATGATGGCATGTTCAAAGCCCTTGTTCAGTCTGTATTCCACCCATCTCTTTTCTGTGTACTTAAATGTGCTTAAGATACTACATATGAGGGATCAGAGTGACTTATTGCTAACATGGGTATTAACTAACAAAAATTGGCAAACAAGGGTTTTGAACTCACCATCATCAGATTTTCAATGATATGGATAGTTGAAGAGTTGGAGAGTGGAGCAGAATGAAGCCTATCCTTTATTATATATATATATGAGTGTGTGTGTGTGCGTCTGTGAAAGATGATAATCTAAACCAATTGATGAATGCGGGTTCAGCATAAAATGCATATATTGGAGATCGTTTATTTATTTGCATGTATGTGGCCATGTCTATTAGTTGTACAGGATAAAATGAATGATTAAAGAGAGCTTGAAAGTCTGGGTTCAAATCCCCTTTAATTAAAATTAGAGTAATAATATATTTGCAACAAGTGACTAAATTTTTCATATACATAAATCTTTATCTCTTTTGTTAATGAAAAATCCCAATCCAGGCAATATCATTTGCATGATTTGTTTATTACATTATACTTTTATGCAAAGTGTCCATCATCTCTGATAACATATAAATAATTTAAGTAAAAAAAATGTTATTATTTTTTTTTAATGATTTACTATTTTGCAAAATTTTGAATACAACAAAAAAATATATGAACATTATTGTGATACACAATTGTTAAAAAGTATAAGATTAAAACTAACTTGAAATAGCCCATTGTAAGTCAAAAAACCCTATAAAGACATCGTTACATTTATCCCTAAGTGATGAGTGGCGTTTGGGTTATTTTCATTAGGATTTACTATCTAGCTGAAAACAGATAAATATTTATTAATCAATTATTATTGCACTGTTAATTTGGTTGGCTATGAGCTTGGTAATTTATAAACAACAATCTTAAATCTGATTGAAATCTGAAACTTTTTTTTACACAATCTGAATTTAAACTGAAGTCATAGTTACAGATAAATGCTTTATAGTTATACCAACAGTAAAGTAAAATTGTAAATATAGGAATATGAAACAGTACTAACTAGAATATTAATGCAAGTTTAATTAATGATAGATTACTAAAACATTCCTATTATTTTGAAGGTTATTCTGTAATGAATTTTGTTACAGAATAAACTTGCTGCTCTGTATAAATTTACTAATGTATTTAATACAAAATAATCATCATCTAATCAAAAATACATATTTTAAAATCTTATTCTGATATTTTCAGATCAGCTTTTATTAATATATTCAATTGGGAAAATACATTGTCCATCAACAACATCACTACCACTTTTATACATATCTACATTCATCTTTTTCAATTTCACAATTAACTTTTTCATATCCAGCTTCACATTTACAAAAATATTCATTAGATTTAGTTATATACCCAAATCTTCATTTTGGCAAGATTTATATTCATATGTATTTGTGTAGCTTTTACAATATTGACTATGGAAGTTTGTTGGCCAAAAAAATATAATAGACTCAAATATATTCTGGATAATGTTTTAACAGTGTTTTAACATCTGCAAAAGAAATCAAAGTATGGTATAAAAAATTCTCTGGAATGATTTTGAGTTTTTGTAAAAAAAATAAATAAATGAGATTCTATTAAATGATTTTTAGTTCATGAGTCTATCAATGTATTAAATCAAACAAAAAAAAAGTAACGAAATGGGTCATTTTAATTATTTTTATATTTGAAAATTATATGTTAATTTAAGCATTAGAACGTTTTCATTATTTTTATATTTGAACATTATATGTTTGTGCAGCAGAATATTTTCATCATTTTTATGTTCAAACATTATATGATGTTAGAACATCAGTATGTTTTTATTATTTTAGTGTTTTAAACATTACAGGATGTTCAAATGTCAGAACATTTTCATTATATTTATGTTTGAACATCAGAATATTTTAATTGTTTTTGTGTTTGAATAGAATGTTTCCATTATTTTTATGTTTTAATATTATGTGATATTCGAAAGTCAGAGCAATTTTTATTATTTTAACGTTTAAACATTATGTGATGTTTAAGTATCAGAATTGAACATCAATCCAGACTTCTAGCTTTAAAGTCAATCATTCTTCCACAGCATTATATGATAGAGTGATAATAGTTTTACTTAATTAAAATTATTAAATTGACTTAAGTATAATTTTGTGGGTAAAGAAAGAAGTTTTTATTAATGTATTTGCAAATAATCCTCATCTTTACTATTAATAAGAATATTTATATAATATGGTTCTTAAAATATTCAAGACAAATAGTGAACAGAGAGTAGCAGTTGTACTCAAAATTAACACAGGTTTTTTACACTTTATTTTGTTGGAGATTAATCCATGAACTTTAAACTTTAGAGTTTGTCACTCTACTGTTGAATAAAATCACATATAGATTAATATTAGTAAATAGGATATTAGCTAATTACTATGCAAGAACTATGTTAATTTAAAAATAAGGCTTGATTATATTTGGAGCTGTTCATATTTCGAAAAACAAGACTGAAGTTTTATATGCAATTTTAATTGAATATTTATAACTTTGCTAAAACAATTTCTACAGTTTCTTAATTATAATTTGTAATTTCGTTTACAAAAACAATTCTTAAAAACCGAAAAAATAAAATTTTAATTTTTTGTTTTAGTATTACACGCCATAATTTTATAAAAGGATAAAAAAACAAAACAGGTTTTAAAAATATACTGATATAAATAAGATTTTAACTATAATTAGATGATCGTGCTGGTATCTTACTTATGAATCTTGTAATGTTGTTTATTTTATAAATATTTTGTACTGGTTTTTAAAAATCCAATCTTTATTTAGAGAATATAAATGAATGTTAATATATGTAACTAATTTTTAAATGAGTCATAGTTTTATAATCACATCACCACAGTACTTATGCTTAAATAAACCAATAAAATATAATAATCTATTGATAAGGCAACATTATAATTAGATAATAAATCTGTTACCTTGACAACAGATTGCTGATATTTTATTGGTTTATTTATGCATAAGAACTGTGATGATATTATTTACATATAATAACTGGTTGGCTGTTGGCACATATTGTTCATTTTATATATATTATGAGATCTTAGGATATAGTGATTAAAATATTTGCCTGACATAATTATGACTTTAGTTAAAACATGAGGTTGGCAATACTTGGATTTTTTTTCAGTTCCAATCAGGTTTACAATTTTTTTATGTAGTTGATCTATAGGTGCCAACATAAGTTAATATATATAAAATAATATAATGAATATATTACTCAGAAGTTTATAAAAAGCTTGAGAACTGTGGCACACACTTAGGATTTAGATTCTGCCAATCTATTACTGCACTAAACTACACATAGGTATATAGCTTACTATCTAACCTTTCTTCTTTAGAAAATAAACAGAATAATAAAAGTATTCAAATCCTCATCATCCAACCATTGTCAAGTCTGATGAATATTTTTCCTTCACTATTTTTCTTTATAAAAGATCTTGGAAAAGTCTTTGCTCTGCAATAGATTATTTAATTAGAAATTGTTATATATATATATAATACAAATAAATATAATATTAATATCATCTATATTCTTTTTATTTTTATAATGCTTTTTTACAGTTTTGATTGCAGGATGAAGGTCTCTCCAAGTTCAATCTATCTTCTCTGATCTCTAGTCTCTCTTCTCCACAGCATCCCTGCATATTTTCTTATTTTTTCCATCCATCTCACATGTGGTCTCTTACTGGATCTTTTACAATCTATTGGAATACAGTTTAATATTTCAATTGCTAATCTATTATTATTTTTTTCTAATAATATATCTAGCCCAACTTCACATCAGACTTTTAATTCTTTCAATGATGTCAGTAATTTTGAATATTAAATATAATTAAATTGAGAATTAAAATGTTTGCTAATTTTTTTACATATAAGCTTGTTTAAACAGTCTGTAGAAAAATTAAATTATTTTTTGATATATTTGTTATTAAAAATTACTTTTCAATTAATAAAAATAATAAAAAATTATTAATTATATTAAAAATATTAATTTTATATTGAAAGGACAAAAAAAATTATTAGTCATTGCTAATGTGAATATAAAATTTTTTCTTTGTGTCACCATGTAAATTTTTTAATTCTTAAAAACTTTCATATATATATATAAATAAAATTTTTTTTATTTTTTTTTAATAAAAAAATATGAGAAAGTACCCCAAAATAACCAATATCATTATTTGGAGAGTACATGTTTCTGCTACTAGGTGCCTCTTGAGGACCCCCATCCCCTACTTCATTTTGAAAACTGTCACCATTAAGATAAATGGTGTTAGTGGTGTAGAAAATGTTTTTGTTAAGAGATTCTCACTTATTTGTTGATTTTTGTAATGGCTGAAAAGTGGTACAACATAAAATTCTGTTGTCTGTTAGAGAAAATGGCAGGGAAAACATGACTATGCTTGAATCAGTTTATAAGCATGCTGCTCTGGGAAAAACACAAGTCTTAAAATGATTTAATAAAAGTATCATATTCATCAAGTCTTAAAAAAGCATGGCTAGTGAAGTTCAACATCAAGCTGAAACTGACTCTTTTGGATGCAGAATTTGTTCATAAACACCAGACATTTGAAACCTATAAATTTTGAAAAGTTTGCATGAGGTGGTAAAATAAAACATCTCAATTTTTGGCTTAATGGAAAGTACATGATACACACCAGTGTACAAAGCCTTGAATATGAAACATTTTAAATTAAATTCAGCAAGACTCAGCTTATCCAGCAGCCATATTTGTCTGTTTTGTGTGACTTCTATTTACTCTCTTAAATGAAAAAATGTCTTGAAACATTTCTTTTTGCAGACTTAAAAGTGGTGAAAAAAATGCTGCAGGCATTACTTTGCAAGAGTTTCCAGACTACTTTGAAAAGTAAAAAGTCAAAAATGAAAATTACAGTATAGATTTATTATTATTAAAAATTAACTGCTCAGTGGTGTAAATCTTAACTGAGTGAGTGACTGTTGTAAAATAACATGATTCCAGCATACTACCTGTGTAAACAAAGTAGAATAGGTAAATCATTCTACTTCATACTCAGAATTAACTCTTTTCATACCAATTAAACATAACTAAATTGAGCTAAAAGTATATGTTCAATTTATTATGTATTTAGCCTTCAATATGGAGCCTATAAAAAATTTTCCATTATAAAGAGTATTTAAAATGATTTGAAATTATTAAAACTAAAACTTTAAGATATAAATATTGTACTGTAAAAAATATTTATATCTGAATAGTCACTAACATTATGTAGATACTTTTGTTTGTTTCATCATCTAAATGTTTTAATTCTTAAAAAAAACAAAACATGAGTAATTATAAAAGTGTGAAATATTTTATAATTAATAATAAAAATATCTTTGATAAATGAATATTTGAAATAAGTAAATAAACTCTGAAAATGTGCCTTGACCAATATAAAAAAATTATCTAAATATTGGACAATGAGTCACTGGAAATTAAAGCTGCTCTTATTTTCGATTATATTTGTCATTTAAGAACAAAAATGGAAACTAATTAGATTTCTTATTTTTAAAAATAAATGATTAAAGAAGGCAAAAATATACTGAATAAGTAGCTAATATAAAGTAAGTTCAAGACAAACTTATTACAAACAAAATACAAAAAATGTTATCCCAGACCAAGACCAAAACGAACCTATATATAATATTAAAGTTAATATTTTAAAGCCAAGATAATGGAAATGAAATTTTACATCATATATATATATATTAAAAATTGAGTGCAGTCTTAGAATAATTGGCCATATCAAAATACCTTTTTTTCTGATTATTATTTTTTTAAAACTATAAATAAGTTTTTCAATGCTTTTGATTTTTTTTTTTTTTCAATTTAGAATATTTCACTTTTTTAAAGAATTGTACAAATTTAAAATTACTACAATTTAATTAATCTACAAGGAACATTTTGATCTAGCCAACTGAAGAGTGTTGTATTAGTTAAGAATTCCTTTTGGAGGTCATTTATTTTTATAGACGTATTTATTAATGTGTAAGTTATAATTGATGATTATTGCATTAGAATAAGAAATATACTAATTTCCATCATTTCACTATTTTTTTCTCACCATGTTCACACACATATGCATATATTTAAAACTGAACATTTGTTAATTTGATATTGACATTTAATTTATCGTAAAAACATAATAAAAAACACAAGAAAGAAAATACATTAATATAGAAAATCTTTGAAAAATTAATAATGTTTATGCTATTTTAAAGCAAAACAGATTAGATTACATTTAAAATAATTTAGTTTTGGAAAATTCACTATTATATTTATTATAATAGTTTATAAAGTGTAAGATATTTTTGAAAAATGTCTGTTTCATATTGATTAAAATATTTCTAGAATTCCAATGTTGTTCATCAATTGATTATTAACCGAAATATTTTAATATTTTTAAATTTGTAAATCTACAATAATTTTTTTTGAAAAAAGTAAAGCACATATTTTAAATTAAAATAGACCGTATAAAATTTTAAATCATATGTTGAAAATGTCTGTTTAGTAAAAAAAAAAATAAATTTACATTTATTTCTTGGTGCTATTATTAGTAAATATCTGTTTATAATTAAAAAAAATATTTATTTGCAAATATAATTTTGTTGATAAGTAGTTAAATGTTAACCGATAGTATACTTAGTTGGACATACTTATGTTAATCTTAGATATTTTTAAGACTTGTACTTAGTAATCTATCTATCTATCTATCTATCTATCTATCTATCTATCTATCTATCTATCTATCTATCTATCTATCTATCTATCTATCTATCTATCTATCTATCTATCTATCTATCTATCTATCTATCTATCCATCCATCCATCGATCCATCCATCCATCGATCCATCCATCCATCTATCTATCTATCTATCTATCTATCTATCTATCTATCTATCTATCTATCTATCTATCTATCTATCTATCTGTCTGTCTATCTATCTGTCCATCTATCAGACATATTTATTTATCTCTTTATCATATTTATATATCTATTTATCCATTCTTATATCCATCCATTCATTCATCTATTCTATTTGTGTGTCTAACTATCTATTCATCTGTCTATTCATTTATTTTATCTATTCATCAACCAGTCATATCTTATTTACTTAACCATCTAATTAACTATCTATTTATCTACTTTTCTATATATTTATCCAGCCATCTTTTTATCTATATTTACTCACTAATTCATCCATTCCAATTATCTGACTTGTTTTTCTATGTATGTTTGTAAATAATAATCTAATTACACTACATATCTAACTGTCCACTAAATCTATCTAACCGATTCTCTTTTTCTCTATTGCTATCAAACTCTATCTTTTTATCTGTTTATTTATTTCTCTATGAGTCATCAATCAGTTTATCTATTAATTTATTTATTTATCTATCTATCTAATCTATTTACTATTTATCTCTAAATGCATTCATTGCTTTATCCAGACACCCATCCATGCATATTTCTGTGATTCTATCTATCTATCTATCTATCTATCTATCTATCTATCTATCTATCTATCTATCTATCTATCTATCTATCTATCTATCTATCTATCTATCTATCTATCTATCTATCTATCTATCTATCTATCTATCTATCTATCTATCTATCTGTCTGTCTGTCTGTCTGTCTGTCTGTCTATCTATCTATCTATCTATCTATCTATCTATCTATCTATCTATCTATCTATCTATCTATCTATCTGTCTGTCTGTCTATCTGTCTATCAACATTTCTATTTATCTATCTATCTGTCTGGCCATCTATCAGACATATCTATTTTTCTATTTATCTATCTATTCATCCATTCTTATATCCATCCATCCATTTATCTATTTTATCTATCTGTTTCTTAACTTATCTATTCATCTGTCTATTCATCTATTCATTAACCAATCACTTATCTTCTTATTTATTTAACTACCCAATTAACTATCTATTTATCTGTCTGTTTATCTACTTTTCTACTTTTTTATCCAATCATCTTTTTATCCATATTTACTCACTCATTCGTCCATTTCCAATTACCTGACTTGTTTTTCTATGTATGTTTGTATATAATAATCTAACTATCTACATAATTCACTACATATCTAACTATCCATTAAATCTATCTATTTGTCCAATTCTCTATCTCTCTATTGCTATTAATCTTTATTTCTATCTCTTTATTTATTTCTCTATGAGTCATCAATCAGTTTATCTATCAATTTATTTATTTACCTATCTAATCTATTGACTGTCTATTTCTATATATATATATTCATTGCTTTATACAGACACACATCTATCTATCTATCTATCTATCTATCTATCTATCTATCTATCTATCTATCTATCTATCTATCTATCTATCTATCTATCTATCTATCTATCTATCTATCTATCTATCTATCTATCTATCTATCTATCTATTTAATTTTTTTCTGTTTATCTATTTATTTACCTAGCTATCTATTCATACACCCTTTCTCAATCTAAATTCATTTATACATTTATTTATCTATCTATCTAATTCACAATCTGCTTATCCATCTATACAACATATTCGTCTATCAAAGAATTGATTTGTCCATCCAAATACCTTATTTAGCTATATATTTATCTACTTATTTGTTTACCTAACTTTTTATTGTTTTCTCTATCCATTTCTTTAATTATTTATCGTCTTCCACCTATTTTTTTTTAGATTATATTTTTACTTTCTATTACAGTACTACCCTGTTATCATCATTGATCTATCTATTATCAATCTCTCTATCCGTATTCACCCATTCACTTTTATTTTATTTTTTTTATTTAGACTCATTCATTCATCTAACTAATCTTTCATCTATCTATCCATCTGTTTTAATATGATTTATGTTATGATTTAAACGTTATAAAAGATATTTTAAATAAAACAGTAATATACGAATGTGCTTGCTATATTAATATTATATTTGTAATTTTATATTATTTATTATTAAAATAAAGTTTTAATTTTAAAAATTATTTTTGTTCTTACAACCAAGCAATAGAAAATAAGTATTTTTATTTTTGACAAGTGTATTTTTCAAAACAATATATACATGTGTATTTTGAATACATGTAATAAATTAAATAATGATAAATTTGTAACTATGAATGGAAAGATTAAAGTAATCGTTAACTTTGCAATTAATAATCTTACTAATCATTTTCAATTGCTATGATCAAAGATTTCAAAAGAGAGTGACACATTTACACATTTTATCGTTATTTAATTTTATTACATACATGTATAGGATAGCAAACTTGTTACATTACAGTCTTTAAAGAAAAAAAAAAGACTTATTTAAAGCTTTTTATTGGACTTTTATTAACTCACTTAAAAACTATATATATATGCGTTTGTATATGTTTATTACTATTATAATCTTTAATTAAAACTGAATATGTATGGATTATTATTAAAATAAAATTTAATATACTTGTTATAATCAGTTAATTTTCTAAAAATATTAACTAGATTTGTTAAATTCTTACGTAACATATACATTTTTTTTTTTTTTAAAAAGAGTTATTAAACACATTAATGAAATTAATACGTTTATCAAAAATAATTTTAAACAAGTATTATTATCGTAAAATATAAATATTCGAATGATTTATTTATATTAAGTTTTTTGTCAGAAAGTAGATAGATTTTTACGATTAAATGATAATATTGGATCAATATCGGTGATAGTTTGCATGAGTTTTTTTTTCTCAATTTCAACCCAATTTATTCTGCATCTCAACTGTAAAGTTATACCAAAAGCTTTAAGAAATCTTTTGCATCATTGAACTGAATATAAAATCTCAAAATATATAAAAATCAAATAGTTAAAAAAAATAATTTAGAGAAATATAATAAATATGTATACAAGAAATCCATTTAATTCTTTTTTTGGCAATTGTAATTTTGATAAATTATTCACCAAGTCTATACATAATTATATGTGTATATTATTAATATTTCGTCTAAAAAAGCAAAGTTGCTGACTTCCAAAAAAGTACTAGAAAATAGGATATTTGACGTTACATATAATATACGCACATATATATAATGAATGTGAATGCGCCATATTTATTTTATAAATCATTATTTTTAAAGGTTTTTTAATAATATTGTGAAAGTGTGTAAAAAAGATATATTGTTGTTCTTTTTATAATCAAAGTTAGTAGTAGGAATAATAATTAATGCATAAAATAGCTTATGATTATTTTGTCATACATAAGTTAGTAGTAGGACTAATAATTAATGTATAAAATAGCATATGATTATTTTGTCACACACATATATATAATGTATGTATATAAATGAGCAAATGCATGCAAGCATTTGCAGTATAAATAATTTTATAGCATACATAATATATATACGTAATAAAATCTGAGTGCTTAGAAATTAGACGTTAATATATAGTACATATATATGTAAAAAAAAAATATCTCATTTTATTTTGGTAATATATAAATTATGAAAAAAAAATAGACTAATAATAATAATTAATACAGTGTAGTAAATAATTCTAAATTATATTTTAGAATTTAAAGAATTAAAATAAAATTTATTTATAAAATTTAAATCAATGATTTTACTTTCGAAACGTTTTCTTTCTTTAGAACGATTTTCTTCTAATTTATTATAACAAATTTCACTCCTACTGTATTTTAAAAGAACTCATTGTAAATATTATGGGTATTTATTTTCTTTTTTTTTTTTTTTTAGAAAAAAAAAAGCACAAAACAAAACAAAAAACAAACAAACTGCATGTTATGTAATTCGTATTCTATTTTGTTCGGTAACAGAGACAAATAGCATTGTGTTTTTAGTTTTATTCAAAATATTCTTTTCTTTAAGAGTGTGTGTGCGCGCAGAAATATATTAAAATAATCTCTATTGCATTTTAAATATAAAATAAATACATACATTCATTTTTCGTTAAATGTATCTAAACCGTTCTAGGCTCGTGTAATGTATTATTTTAATCGAACACCAAAGTTGTAAATAACATTGAATTTTCAATAAAATTCAATCTTGTGCGCAAAGTTTTGACTAATTAAAAAAATAAAAAAATCAATCTTATGTTGTGATGCGGTTTTTGATGTTATCGATTTATTGTATTCCATGTTTTTGTAATTTGTTTAATTTTTATTTATCACGTTTATATGCTTTATTTAAAATATTATATATACACAATTTGTTCAGTTAAATTATTATTTTTGCTTTTAATCGTTTAGTTTATTTTTTTAATTTTTCAATAGAATACCGAATACTTTTTTAAAAATATTTTATTAACATGGAAAATTTTCTTTTCTTAGGAGTATCGCTTCTTATAATAAAATTTATATACGTAATGCTTTCTTCATTATCTTTACCTTAGTCAAACTGAAGATGTTTCATTTCTTTATAACTTACGTGGGCATTTGACATTGCTGCTTGATATGGTAGTTGTCTCGGTATGAGGCAAAGATCAAGTAGGGGGGATGACCGAACTGGCGCCCTTCCGCCACGGGCATTGAACAAGAGGCGTGGACTGATCTACTTCAGATGTTTTGCGTTTACAGGTCAAGCAATGTAAAAGGAAACCTCTGCCGCGACGAGTGCTATGCTAAACTGAGCTGCACAATCGGTTCTTTCAAGTGCAAAAATAAAGAGAAGGCTCCAGGAAGATTTTTTTAAAATATATCTATATAATGCAGTTGTAAATTAAAAAGTAGATTTTATATGTAAATTTAACACATGAGTTTCAAAGAAAGCTATTAACTTACATATTTGTTCATTTGTTTTACTTGATATATTATATAAGTTTATAGATTCGCAAATTTTATACTGATTTACAAAATGTAGACACAAACAATACCTTTCTTAACTTTATTTCTTAATATGTATATATGTTTATAAAATATTTAACATGTTTATATACATGTATTTATTTATATAACGGATGTGTTTAAATTTTTAGATAGAATACTTTAAGACAAAGAGCACAATTTTAAGTAAATACTTATTAGCTGCAAGTGATCTTTGAAGTTAATTTTAATTATTTTAACAAAGGCCATTACACTTTTAGGTTTAAGTGTCAAGTTGAAATAAAATAAATTATATGTATTTGTAAGCAAATAAGATGTACCTTAAATGGATATTATATTTATCTATTAATTATTATTTCAAAGCTCATATATAAATTATTTATTAAATGTAAATCACATGACTCTGGCCAATGCTTAAAATAAATGGATAAAATATCATCAATCTGTTGTTATGGCAACACCTCAAATGATAAATGGAAGCCCACTTATTATAAGGATCTAAGATCTCACATAGACTATAGGGAAAACAATTGACTAAAACAAATTGAGATTAAAGTGACTAGAAGTTTTAAACAACTTCATATTAAATAAAAACTTCAAATAATAGCTAGGTATAACTATTACTTGGTCATAAATACCTTAGTATATACTGCAACAGAATTTGGGCAGCATACCTAGGAGGATGATATTTTCCTCTAAGAGAGATGTAGCTAAGTCACCATTTGGTCTTCAGGGTATGGCATTAAACATGATAGGGCAAGTTATTATCTTATGATTTACCTGGGTGGTTCTATGATAATTACTGATTGAGTGGGATGGAATTCACACTTACATAACTTCCCTTACCCTACCTCTTCTTGATCCTCACATAGTTCAAACTCAGGAAGAATGTATAATACTCTATTTCAAGATATATTTATTTCGTATCTGATATGTGCATTGAATGTGCATATAGTGTGAATTATTGTAAAATAGAAAAATCAAATGAAAGACAACTAATTAAATTTAATATTTAACAAATTAATTTTGATGATAGTTTCCATTCATGATTGTTTTATAACAAAAATAATGTGTTTTGATTAATTTAATAATTGTGTAGGCATGATCATCCTTTGTTTGTGTTCATTAACTATTTACTAACTCATACCTCTGATCCCTATGAAGGATAGTCATTCACCATTCTAATTTAATAATTTCAATAGACTAATATTTTGACAATTAACTATACTAACTAAAATTTCTAATATCACTTGCCCATTAATTTCTGATCTGTCTCTCTATATTTTATAATTTGTTGAAGATTACTCTTATATTCTGAACCCTCTCCTATTCCGATGTCATATAAATTTATGATAGAACAGACCAATCATCCAAGAGTTTAGTCATACATTCTGAATAACAAATAATTAATAATTAAGTTATTTTAACACAAAAATTGAACATAAAAAATATTGTAATTGTCAAAGTGTGAGCGCTTAATATTGGATAAGAATAAAGTCTCACCTTCCAAGTCAGTAGACTAATGTATCAGTTGACAAGCAAGTTCAGGAGTCTGCACCTAAATTTTATTATTAAATGAAAAATAAAAAAATTGAATTAATGGCTCCACTTCCATCTAGAATAATTAATTGTTGGATGGATTGATTCTCTGTTTCAAAAAAAAGAAACCAATTTGACAAGTGAAATAAGAATAAAAACAAATTATAAAAATATAATTTGAGATGAAAATCCAGCATAGTCTAGCCATAATTCAAAATCTTGTAGTTCACATTGTGAAGTATCCAAGTATCTTTGCCTTTAAGAAAGTTCCTTTACATGAATTGGATGGTAGTTCATTGGATAATCTTTGGTTGCCATCTGGATCTTTGTGTTGGTGATTCAGACTCTTTTATAACTATCTTTTCCATGCTGAGATAATTTCTTTGCATGATTGTAGCACATTGTAGATCTTTTTACTATTGTGGTCATCATTATGTTAATCTGAAGTGATAATTGTATCTGAGATTATGTTTGCATGATGAACAGCTCCATCTCCATGATGTTTTTCACCTCCTAGTCATGCATGATTTGTTGTTTTTTAGCTTATAACTTGGATTAAAATATAAACTCTAAAGAAATTGGTAGTGGATTTTTTAACCAACTTTTTCAAGTTGCAATTGTAGTGGCTTATGAACCCTATTATTTAGGACAGATAAAATAATAACTAATTTAATTTTAGAAATTTAAAAAGTAAATTTTTAAAGACGTAATTTACTCTCCTTCCTTTTCTTCTTAAAATAAATGAAGTTGTTCTATATTATCTTATCTTTCACTGATTGATGTATGAGTTTCAAGATGCTCTTTTATTTTCAATGTTGACATCATTTTGACATTTATAGAATTTTATGCTGGAATAATAAATAATAATAAAAAATTAATATTAATGACGTTTTTCTTTTGTTTTTGAGATTTTACTTGCTTGTATTTATAGGTTTGGTATATATATAAGTCAGTATTGTCAAGAATATAACAAAAATTGATTAATATATAATTAATAATATCTTAAAGATTATGTTGGTGAGTTTATCGTTAGACAAAAACTAAATGTATATTAATTAATAACTTTTCATCAAGTTTTTTCATATCCAAAAACCCCACTCACATTTAATTTCCCTTCAAAACAGACTATTTCAGAGTGCTGTTATCTCTTTGCATTCAACAGGAATAATTTTAATTAAAGATTAGTTATTTTATTTTGCTATGGCACACTCCTTCTAATAATTATTTATTGTAATTCTGAATCCACATAAAATTTAACTATTTCTTTTTCTATCTCTTATGATGTAGCAAAACAGTATTAAATCCTTTGCTATTTTTTTATATAAAGATACATTTTCTTTAAATATAATATTAAGCTTGCAAATAGGTTTCATATTTTAATTCTCTCATTTATTTCTTTTATTTTTTTTGTTTAAATGTTAACTGAGTCAAGTGAATAATTTTTTTATATTTTTTTTAACCCATCTTTCCCAATATTATATTGTCCTTAGATTATTCAGTTTTTTAAATTTTTACCTCAAGTTTTTTTATTTTCATCAAAATATATTTTCAAACTTTTGTTTTTGATCTGGGTAAACATAATCCACGAATTCTAGTACAATAAATTTTTAAGTAAAATATGTCAATATTTATATATATATTGTCAGTAAATTTTAAGTTTATAATTACCAGAAAATGCTATTTCGTATTATAGAATCCAAATTATTAACAAACAAATGGCTCCTTCCTTTCTTTTTGGATCTTAACTTATAAATAGATCACAACTAAGACACTATAACAAAAGGAATGAATATTTAAATAAGGTTATTAATTAGAAAGGTAATGGGTTTTCCAGTAGAAATATTCTTGCCTTATTTAAATTCCTATTGTTATAATGTATTAATTGAAGTCTAATCATAAGCTTAGAGAAAAAGTGGTCCATTATTTTGTTTGCTATTAATCTAAACTCTATAACATTAGATTGTATTATTGGTAATAGTATATTATTATGATGTCATAATATTTGTTTTTAGTAAACACCTGTTAGTGATGTGCATTGAATTAATTTGTTATAGATTATAAGAAATGAAGGCACTAAAAGCATTAAAAATTAATGTTATTTTATAAATGAAAATTAAAAAAAAAATTCAGTTTGCAGTTGTAATATTTTTAATTATTTAAATATAAGTTCCTACTACTACAGTGTCTTAGCAACTGTCTATTTACAAACTTAGAAGAGCAAAAGGAAAGTGGTATATTTTTCTGTCTGCTAGTAATTTGAATTCTACAATACTCAGTATCATTTTGCTGGTAATTGTAAAATTATGTTGTCATGATATTTGTTGATAATAAATGTCAGTAAACTTGTAAATCGGTTTAATATATATATATATTGTGAGAAATGGAGAAAAAATAGTAATTCCAGTATTTATAAGAAAATTGTTTTAAGTAAAACTGATAATTTACTTGCAGACTTTTGATTATTGATTTGAATGCATCTGTAATTAAGTAAAAAAGATAATTTATCTAAGATATTATCATAATATTTTTTAAAAACTAAAAGTTCCAGAATTAATTCTTAACAGAATAAGAAAATAATAAAAATAATATTTCAGTGCAATCAGTTGAATGGATTTGTTGGCTCAGACACTAGGAATACGCTAACATCACATAACAACCCATGACTTTCTGAGCAATTAACAACATTATTGTTTAATCATTTATATCCAATAAAAATTTAGTTAAATATTTAAGCATCTACCTACTATAAAATAAATCTGATAATTATTTTAAACATTAAATAATCTAACTTGCATATAAATAAAATATCAGTTAATTAAAAAAGATTGTAACAACAATAAAAGTAATAAATATATGGTATTTAACTAGTATGTATACAGTCTTTTAATCAGCAGAAGTACTCTCAATTAATTACTTAACCCTCTTCAACTGCAGTTAAATAAAAAAAGCATAACTGAAGCAAATGCCATCAATTCAAATCACAGGAATCCTGAATTTTAATGAAAGCTTGTCCATTAATTATATTCATTTTATTTCTATTCATGAAAATTGCCTCCTTAATTTTCTTTTTTTTTATGGTTTCTCTCTTCATGAAGAATCTTAACACTTTCAAGATCAAACTTAAATTTATATCTATATGTCCTTTCATAATCTAAGAAAATTGAAGCAATCATTAAATCATTATTATTATTACTTTTTACAGCTTGTATAATAATCCATGCTCCTTTAATCTTTTCCTTATGCTGCATCTCTATTCACCTATATATGTTAACATATATCCACAAAAAAATTGGTCACAACATTAATTTTTTGCTTGATAGGATGACACTTTTAAAATTATTCATTAACTTATTAACATTATTTGTAACACAAAATGAAACATTAAACACATCCTTATATACATCCTTAAAAAATTTCACTTGAGCATTTAAAGTACATGAAATAAATATGCATTTTTTTTATTATCAGTTTTCATCTCTTTTAACTCATTATACTTTTTTTTTAAATTGACAAAATATTATTAATCTGTTTTAATCTCAGAACCAACTTCAAGCAATTCCTTGGCAAATATTTTAATATTTTTTAATTTATCACTTTGATAAAGTCATAATTTTTATTATGAAACAAAAAAAACTAAAACTTGCCATCTTATGCATAATTGATATTTTTGATTTACAATTTATATATTCTCCTTTTTTGATATGGTTTGATTACTAATTTATAACTGAACATACTATTATTTCTTGTAATAAATAAATTCAAATACTTAATATTTTTATCCTGTTCTATTTCAATAGTCCATTTCAAACCATTCAAATTATTTAACTCCTCTACAAGAAAATTTATGGTATGGGTATGTCTGTAAACAAAACATCATCCACATACCTTTTGTAAATTTTAATATTTTATAAGTACACATATCTAAAATTTTCCTTTTATAGGTAGACAAAATAAAATTGCAAACTTTTGCAACAATAGTTAGACCCATAGGCTAACAAAGACATTTTATATATCCATCTTCAAAAGAAGCAACGATATTATCATCAAAAAATTTTAAAGAATCAGTAACAAATTTTATAATGTATTTACAAACCTTTTTATGTTTTAATGCATGTTTGATAATTTTTATGGAATCCACTTTATCAATAGAACTATACATTTCTATCACATATTGAAGCAAGAACGTCACTCTCATTAATTACTAAATTTTTAATTCTATCTACAAAACCCAAATATGAAGCTATATTATTTCCCCAAATCCTAAAATCACTTGTAACAGCTTTTCAATATATTTAGATGTCTGATATACATAAATGAATGACCAAAATCAATCATAATTCTGCAGATTATGATTGATTTTGATGGTTTGTTTATGTATCAGACATTTAAATATATTGCTGAACTGTTACAAGAGATTTTAGGATTTGGGGAAAATAATATCACTTCATCTTTTGATTTTGTAAATAGAATTAAAAATAAAATAATTGATGAGAGTGATGTTATTGCTTTATTAGATGTGACAGAAATATATGGTTCTATTGATAGAGTGGATTCCATAAAAAAATATCGAACATGTATTAAAAAATAAAGGGATTTGTAAATACATGATAAAATTTGTTATTGATTGTTTAAAAATTTTTGATGATAACATTGTTGATTTTTTGAAGATGGATATTATAAAATGTCTAAAGGTTGGCTATGGGTTTACCTGTTGTTGCAGAAGTTTGCAATTTTGTTTTGTCTACACATGAAAAATTTGTTTTAGATACTTGTATTTTTAAAGATTTAAAATTTACAAAAAGTGTAAGTATCATGTTTTTGTTTGTTGAAATACCAAATTTATTTATAGAGGAATTAAATAATTTGAATGGTTTGAAATGAATTATTGAAACAAAACAGGACAAAAGTATTAAGTATTTGGATTTATTTATTACAAGAGATAATATGTTAAGTTATAAATCAGTAATCAAAACATAGCAAAAATGGGAATATATAAATAGTAAATCAAAAGTACCAATTATGCATAAGGTAGCAAGTTTTAAATCTTTTTTGCTTCATAAAGAAAATTATGTCCTTATCAAAGTGATAAATTAAAAAATATTGAAATATTTGCCAAAGAATTGCTTGAAGTTGGTTATAAAATTGAACAGATTAATAATAGTTTATGTCAATTTAAATAATGAATTAAAGGAGTTGAAGATTATAATAAAAAATGGATATCTATTCCATATATTTCAAATGCTCAAGTAAAATTTTTTAAAGGAGGTATATAATGATATGTTTAATGTTTCATTTTGTGTTATGAAAAAGTTAATAAGTTAGTGAATAATTCTAAAAGGGTCATATCTCTCAAGCAAAAAGGTAATGTTGGGTATCAAATTTTTTGTGCATATATGTTATCATATATAGGTGAATTGAAGTGCAGTATAGAAAAGATTAAATGAGCATGAATTGTTATACAAGCTGTAAAAAGTAAAAATAATAATAATTTAATTATTGCTTCAGTTTTCTTGGATCATGAAAGGATATATAAATTTAAGTTTGATGTTGAAAATGTTAAGATTCTTCATGAAGAGAGAAACCACAATAAAAGAAAACTCAAGGAGACAATTTTCATAAATGGAAATAAAATGAATATAATTAATAGATGGACTGCTAACATTAAAATTTGGGATTCCTACAATCTGAGATAATAATGTTTCATTATGTTTTTTGAATTTAATTGGAATACAGATTGAAAGATTGTATATAATAGTTAATTACCATTATATTTATAATTTTTATTATTGTTATACATGTATATAAACTAAGAATACAAATTCACAATTACATTACTTGTCAAAACTATATTAAAAATACACTACCAATAATTTTTTTTTGTAAAGGTAGATATCTCAAGTGCAAAGTAACATAATTCAAAACAAATAAATGCAAGCCTACATTGACATAATTCCAATTTACATTCCATTTATCTTTAATATCAAAATAATTTTAAATAAATTATAGTTTCAGAATTATAAATCTTTATTGAAAAATATTTTTCTCTCTCTTCTTTTAAATTTTTTTTTAAAGAAAACAATCTTAGTCTGCTTAAATATAATTTTATGGCCTGTGGTATTTCATGCAGAATTAAGATATTTATTTTTTATTCTAGTTTTATCAAGCTTTCACTCTTTTCTTTAAACTAAATAACTTTGATCTATATATAATTTTTTAAAACAGGAAAAACTATCCATACAGTGCAAGCCACAGTGATCAATGGATGCCAGAAGGCTTGTGCATAAAATCCATATCTAGTGCCTACTCATCTAATATTCTCCAGACTAATTTTTAGCTTGTGGCTTTTGTCAGTGAGGAGCTTTGAATCTAGAGCACTGCATCTAAATCTTAGGATCTAATGCAACCATCCAGCAGCCACCTTTTATCTCTACTTAACTACAAAACTATGAGCTCAAAATTTAAAACACAATATTATTTTCAACCCAAATGCATCAGCTTATATAGTCATATAGATCTGAATTCAGTTTAGTACCCATACATTCTGATGAAAGCCACATGCTAGAAACTAGTCTGGGGATATTGGATGAGTAGGCACTAAAAAGGAATTTTATGCACAAGACTTCTGGCATCCATTGATTACTCTGGCTTGCACTGAGTGCCACTACTGTATGAAGAGTTTTGTTTGTTTTAATAACAGTTATGAGCAAGCATAAGAAATGGTGATCATGTGATATATAATTATTTTACAAAAATAAATAAATAATAATAATATAAACAACTCCAATAATGCTATTACTATGAATTTTTTTCTTTTGTATCATATGAATAAATTATTTAGAATCCTTTTTACTATTTTTTTTACCAAATATATTATTATTCCTCCTAATATCCTTATAAGAAAACAATTTAAAAGGCAAGAAAAATATTGGTACTGTTCTATTAGCTCATGTCAGCTGCTTGATGGCATTGATGCTATGCAAAAACACAGAAATATAACATTACCGGCCTGCCAACATAAAAATTTATTTTTAATATCTTTATATATTAATGTATGTTAGCATATTTACAAAATCAGCAAGTTTGTTGATTTGTTATTAGTTGATGATGTGGAATATATAATATATGAATGAGAAGTTGAATGATAGAAATTAAAATAAGTTCAAAACAATTTTTTCTTCAAATTTTACTTTCACCTTGCTATGTAAGGTGGAACTCTTTGTAAATAAATTAGACAAGTAATATTTATTATATATGTATACTTAATTAAACTAGATTTGTATTAATTAATTACAAAAGCCAATAGTTATATACACATCTGCTAATTTAATATTTGGAATAGAAAGATACTGTGTGATCTTTTTCATAGATTTATATATTCAATAAGAATCAGATCTGTGTGCATAAATAGTTTAATGATGAAAGCTATTAATAATTACTCAAGCAAAGAATAAAATGCTGATATAATACCTGCATCTAAATTAATTGTCATTAAAGAAAAAGATTTTTTATTCATTTCATAAAGGACTGTTTTTTTGGTAGCATACTAACATATGGATTGGTATACCTATATATTAATATTAATAAGGTTGCTTGACTGGATCTGCAATACTGTAGTATTTGGTATCATGTGTATACATTCTTTTATTGCTTTCCAAAATACTTCATCGGCCAATCCTTAAATATTGGAGATGCCCGGAGTGAACTCCTCCTAAATGGGCAAACCAAAAAAATGGACATAAGGTACTGAAGCATGCTTCATTTCTGAACCTGGCTCACACCAAATGGAATTCTGGAGCTGTCAAAGCAGATCTTCTTTCAAAGAGAACACTTTTGCTGACAGGAATGGGATTTGCATCTGAACTATGAGATGGTTTTTGGACAGCTCTAATTTCATTGTTTCACTGCTCATACATCTTTTGGCATATAGGAGTATGTTGTTGTCCTGTAAAAATGTCACCATGCCAGCTTCTGTGGACAGCAGTTGACACAATTTGAACAGCTTGGTTTTGCAGTAAGCTATTTTATTTGCCATGGATGTGCTCTTGTGCAAACATGAGCTGGTAGAAATCTGTGAAGTTTTTGAAGGTTCCATGTTGAGTAGGGAAGGATGGTGATGGGTTTACAATTGTTAGGAGGTAATAGTAGGTCAGATGACTTGTAAGCTAATTACTTTGACATGCATATTTAAAGAGTTGTGACAGGCTGAAGTCCAGACACTCTCACACAATACTGTAGTGAACTTTGAACTGTCAGTATTGGGATAAAGTGTGTAACATAAAGCAGCATGCCAGCCATCAAAATGGCATGCAAAATGGCCTCTTTCTGTGCTTTTGCATAGAAATAAGGCCAGTGGCAACTGACATATTTTTGTGTTTTTGCATATAAATAATGCCATCAACTGCAGCAGCTGACACAAGTTAATAGAACGATACCAAAAATCAGTTATAAAATAACAGCTTTAAGGAATTTTATTATAGAAATGAAAAATTAAATAATTTTAAAAATAAAGATTAATTGTAAAAAAATATCTATAAAAATTGCATTGGCATAAACTATTCTGATAAATTAACTTATTAACTGTATGACATTTACTATTGCTAGCCCTGATGACATTGTTTTTTTTTATTAATGTTCAACATTTGATTTTAATATTAAACCTTTATTCTATAATAGAATTCAACAAATTGAACTTGATTTGTTAAAAAAATAAGTTTACAAATGAAAAACATTCCAAAAAAAATCATATTTGAATTTTTCAAATATAAAATAATAATAAACAGAGCATGTAATGAGAGCAAAGAATTTATGCTAAGTGTGTGATTCCAGGAAATTAACAAAATTTTTATTTACTAAAATTTATTTTTAAATGACAATGAATAAATATATAGTCCCTGATAAATCTATAAATTCTACTTTAAAAATTAAAATTGCATTTATAATTTTTAAAATAACTCAAATGATCTTAACATGATGTCTGCTCAGGTTGGAGCAATCAGCTTCACAAGATATATTATTATTATATTGGTCATTATTTTTTTCTTATCATTATGCTAATCTTT
This sequence comes from Epiperipatus broadwayi, assembly GCA_028023455.1. NCBI lineage: Eukaryota > Metazoa > Onychophora > Udeonychophora > Euonychophora > Peripatidae > Epiperipatus > Epiperipatus broadwayi. Next base: position 2,121,575 of record JAQFVV010000200.1, on the reverse strand, counting down.
GTTAACTTCTATTTTTAAAAATAGCTCATATATGTATAAAATAAAGGTTTAAACTGTGTTTTAAATAAATTATTATACAATTATTATTTAAAAATAATCGGTAGTCTTTAATAAACTATGTAAAAAATCATTTTTTTAATATTTCAAAAATCTTGAAGTAATCTTGCAGTTCTGGAAGTATAAAAAAGTAAATTTTATCAAGCATGTAAAGGCTGAACTAAATTACTTTAATCTCTATTGCCTATTGAAAAATAATGATCTCTTCAGATTTTTTAAATTAATACATCAATATTACATGAATTCTGTTTTTCTAGCATCAAATAAACAGATATACAGAAAAAATAACGTTAAAGTTTGTACAGAAGTGCAATTTAAAATGGAAAAAACAATCAGCACCATCTCCAAACAAATCGCTATAAAGCACCATGTCTAATATTAATAGAATTAAATAAGTGTATTTTGTTTATTAGAAATTATAGTAGTAATAATAATATTTTTTTAAATGTTAATATAAAAGAAAAATCAGAATTTATATTGCCATCTGGAAATCAAAACAAAAACTAAAATATTGAATTACTAGAATTTTATTTACTGTTTAATACAAAATTGTCGCAAATTTTTTAAATTTAAATTGACTTAATACAGCAATGCATTATTAAGTGGTTAACCTTACAGAAATCATAGCATTTTAATTTTTTTATACTTTTTTAAAAAAACCTAACATATAATAATTATTGATCACTATAGTAATGTGCATTAATAAGTTAAACATCATAAATGTATATGTTTGACTGTAAATATTTTCAAGTTTTATATTCAAACAAATTGCAGTCACATTGTATAAATAAATAAAAAATTTAATTAACAAAGTATTGTAAAGATTCAGTTGTTCATATCTTCAGTTGACCTTATGAAAGGAAGTTTTAATTGAAATACAAGAATAAGGAGAGACAGAGGGATTTGATAATTTTTACCCTGATGGAGAGTTACATTACAATAGATTTTAATATGAGAAGTGTATTTCTGATAGATCTGAGATATGATTAAAAGCTTCTGTCACAAACTATTAAAATATATGACTGTAATTTCTAAATACTCTTTAATAATAAAAAATCATAGAATCAAGTTATTTACGGTACAAAAATTCAGTTATAGTTGATATTGTCAGATTATCATTGTAATATATGTGTATGCAAAGTTAAAAGCTTTTAAAGAGCTCATTGCAAGCCAAAATCCGACCCAAAACTCCATTTCAAAAAATAAAAATAAAAATACAAGCTAGTTAAGTGCTGAAAAATGATGGTTATCTATGTTTTAACTAATATTTGACTGCCAAGTTTACCTATTGATCTATTATCTAAACAATTTTTTTAACTATTTGAAATTTAAAAAAATTTCTAAGATTTACTTGTGTTGAAATTCCATATGATGAATATGACCCAGTAATGTGCTAACCAATATATGATGAAGTTTACCCATTGGTTTTAATTATTTAAAATAATTAAAACAAATTGACTTCATTCTTCCTTCTTTTTTCTTTTATTCTTCGTAGTCTTATAACTTCTTTATTACCAAATATATGCTTAACATATTGTCTTTTCTTTTTGGATTCTATACTACAGTAGTTTAAGTCCAAAACATTCTCTTTCAAAAGAGATTAAAATTAAAAAACAACATAGAAAACATTGAGATTGATCAAAAATGCCCCAACGTTTTTCTATTCTTTTATGCATTGTTTCTATTAAATCGTTAAAAAACAAACTTCTTATTATGCAATTTTCATAATGCTTTATTTAATTTAAAACAGATTGAACTAACTTGCATCTGTTACATAAACGTTCAATAACTTTAATATATATATATATAGTGTACAGTGTATACAATGATAAATATTTGTATGTAAATTTATATTAGATAAAATTATTGTATGTTACTTTAAGATAGTACAATAGTTTTTAAATGCTTTTATTTAAGTTACAATATCTTTTAATCACTTTTGTTGTTTAAGTTAGAATACAATTTTGAAATCAAAGTTTAATAGATTTAAATTCAACGGAACTTGTTCAAAGTTGGTACATAAGAAAGAAATAGCAGGTAAAGCAATATGGGACTATAATACTTTAGGTAAGTGACTTAGTTTGACTTAGTTTTTTACATCTGGACCAGTAGGCAAGGAAATTTTGAATATTTTGGTATCAAATTCACAATTCATTTTTAGAACTTTAATATATTTTTAGTAAGACTTGTTAAATTTAGGATGATATAGAAATTGTTTTTGGGTTCACTTTAAAGTTATAATAACATTTTAAAATTGAAGTTTAATGGATTTAAATTCAATAAATCATTACCAAATTGATAGGGCACTATAATATTTTAGATTAATGATCTAGTTTTTTAGATATAAAACAATAGGTAGGAAATTTTTAATATTTTATCAAATTTAAAAACTGTTCCTAGAACTTCAATAAATAATTAAAAAGTAATTAAATTATAAATATGTTGAAATATATATCAGGAATAAAATTGAATTAGCCACTATTAAATGATAGCACTTTATTATTATTTTGATAATGATTTACCAATATTACTTGATACTGGTTGATCAGACACACACACCACTTGATGGCATTATTTATGTACTAAAACATATAAAAATGCTGCTTACGCCGACTGTAATTTCACAGCCATGTTTACATATAATATAACAGTTCTGTTGTATTACACATTGCAGGCCATGTTGTCACATTGCACTAAATTATTTCTGAAAATTCATACATTTCATACTTTTTTATGATATCATCTGAGGGTGTGTGTTGATCAAGTAACCAAAAATTGTTATTTGTAAATACATTTATATATTTTTTTATATTGAAATCATGCAATTTGACTAACCAATAATTATCAGAGGATTTACACACTTCTGTAGTCAAGTTTTAAAGTGCAAAACCTTGACAAAGGGTAGATCTGAACATACTTTGAAATAGGTAACATGTCAAATAATGTATTCTCAATAACTTACATGAGACAAACAAAATGGCACAGAAAAACCAAGACATTGTTCAATTCTCACATTTACCATCAAAAGAAGTGGATGCTATGGCATTTTTGCAGGGGAAGAATGTGCTTCCAAATTCAAAAACATGCGAGTGCGGAGCCATGCGAGTGCGGAGCATCAGTAAAGCTTTTTACCAGAAAATGTACAAATCAATTTCGATGTTTGTCCCACTCATGCAATGGAACGGATTCAATTAGAAAGTGTTTTTTTTTTTTTTTTTTTTTAAAAAGTGGAATCAAAAAAATAAGTGTAATAAGTTTTAAATTTGTTGATGTTATTTTTTTTTAAAAAAGCAAAACCAAAAAAAAAAGTGTAATAAGTTGAAAATTTGTTGATGTTAATAATAAAAAAAGACCTTTAAAAATTACAAATTCTGTGTTTGATTTTTTTTTTTGTAAATTTGTTGATGTTAATAAAAAATTCTTTAAAAAATATAAATTCTGTGTTAGATTTTTTTTTTTATAAAACAAACAAACTAAATACGTATTTCAAAAAACAAAGAAAATTTTTTTTTAAAAAACCAAAAAAATCCATAAAAAAATATGGCCTGGGAATGTTCATATTTTATTGTTTTTGTGTAGCTGCATCATAAACTTTAGTGTGTTCATATCATCTAGAATGATTTATTACTTATTAATATACATAAATTATCTTTAGTTTTAATTTTAATAAACTTAATTTTTCAATGTTGAGATAATCATTTCTACAATGAACTTATTTTGTTACTGAAATAATTATTGAGATATTCGACCTTATTTCTTATTTACAGCTGTATAATATAGATCTCACATGATTGTTAAAAATATGATGAATGTTAACAAACTGTTCTCCACAAACTTGAAATACTTAAATAATCAATGAAAATTGTATAAATTAAATACATACATTTTAAAAAAGTTTTATGTAGATTTGACCACTGAGAATATTCGATGGTATCTTTAGTAATTTCTCTCATTCTACAGTTAAATCGAGTGAGATTAAAAAATTCCTGTATCTTTTGTTTAGCTTTAGTGACATCAATCACAGATTTTGTAACTCCATTAGTGAAATGAAATAAATTAAAAGCACTAATAATAATTCATATTCAGAGAAAATCTTGCAAATATTAAATACAATCTAAATAGTATTTAGCACTCTTATCAAATACAATTGCTAGGCAAAATAGTTATATTTGATTTTTTGAATGTTTTTTTTCCAAATGTAAAGCATATTAGTATTGTCTTTAATTTAGTATATATATATTTTTTTGCAATTAAAGATATTTTCAAATCAAAATTTTTTTCTGATTAAATATTTTTTACTAATCTCTTGAAAATTTACATTGTGTTAAAATTATTGAATTTCATTGACCATTATTGATATATTAAATATTTAAACGATTTTAAATATTTTTCTATAAGTAATTTCATAAAAATAAATTATCCTGAGCGGTCTGGAGTAGTCGGTAGAGCGTTCGAATTTCGTTATATGCAATATTTGTAGGAATCGATAAACATAGATGACATGCAGATATAATAAGACAGTTGTTAATTAGCGTTTGATGGTTTGTTATATGTTGCTTCTGAAAATATTTGGAATAGTTTTAAAATAGATTATTTTGGGGTTATTTTCAAATTTTTGATAATCTAATCAATTATTTTTATATTTGTTCACATAGTTTCTATTGTTATAGAAGCTACAATACATTTATAATTATATGAAAATTATTTTTGATTATGGAACATAAAATTGTTTTGAAAAAGTGCGGTTAGTATCTCACAACAAATCAATATTTTTTTTAAATGCACTTTTAAATATTCTAATTTTTTACAATCAAAACATATAAATAAAGTATCTCTAAAGTTTTCTTGCATTTAAAAATTTAATACCTTTAAGAAAGGTTTATTTGTTTTTTGCTGCACTGTGATAAGTTTGGCTTCATGAGTGATTATGCATGGACATTCACTTTTCTTTCTGATTGGTCGTAGGATGTCCAATCTTTTTAATTTTTCAATAACTTTGGCAACAGTATCATGGATGATATTTATACCATGTTAAAATTTTGAGTTCTTATGACAGCTTTTTATTCCTTTTGGCCAAATTATTTTTCAAAGCTATCTTAAAAAGAAAAAAAAATAGCTATGTATGGTGATTTTTGAAAACAATATAATGATTAATGTTTAAACTAAAATTTGGGAGATAATTTTATATAATATATTTATTTAAATTATAAAATTTTTAATTTATTTTCAATTAACCTTCATATGTAGTTTTTAATTGAAAATGTGCATAAGGAATATAATTTCCTATCTGCTTACATTTAATTTTTACTAAAGCACACACACCTTTTTATATTTTTTTGGAAACATATTTTAAAAAATAATTTAATATCCGATTGAATATTTTTAATGAATTTTAAATCTTAATAACTTTTCTTAAGATTTTTAAAAAGCGAGATTAAACAGAAATAAGCTTTTACAATTTCTTCAAATTATAAGATTACTCTATGGCGAAGCAAAAGAGCTGAAAAATAAAAATAATTTATCAACTAGTGTCCAAATTTTCTATTATTTAACAAAAAATATAACATGAGGAATTCATATATTAGTAACTAGAACCCAAATATTTGGACTTACTTAATTAAAGTCAATATCAAAAATTCTTCCCACCGATACTTTTCTTTCCTATAAAATACACTTTATGAATATAAATAATTATGCGCTCTATATCATAGAACTGAAAAGATTATGGAACATTTTCTTTTGAAAGGTTTTCTCTTTAAACATGCCATTTTTTTATCACCGACATTACTCTCTCACATAAACAAATCCTAAGCAACCTCACATAATATAAGCAGATACCTTTTTCTCTAATATAAGAATAACCATCTTTATTTTTTTAGCACCCTGGTTTATAAGATTCTACCTGATCTTTAATCTCATATAGATACAAAGTACTTTTTTAAAACATGCATCAGTAAATATTATATGTGGCTCTTGAAGTTTGATCGTATTTATAATGTCACAATGACTTGACTACTGTTCTTTTATCTCCCCCATTCAAATATGCTATAGGAATTAACTAATACTTAAGGAGAAAAAAAAAACCTTCTATAGAAATGAGTTTTGCAATGACTATACAAACCACTCTGTGGAGCACGATATAGAACATGTTATTCATTTTTTCTATTTACTTGATATTTTGCAATGTTGTTTTAAAACTTTTATTCAAAATACTTCAACTCTGCCTTCAACATATTCTATTCTCTGCTATAACTTTTACTGAAATCAATTGGCATTGCACTCATTTAGAATGTCTTTATAATGTAGGCATTAACTCTTTCATGAAAACCTTGCTCAATTTCACAAGAAAAACACCCACATGTTCATTCAAATAAAGGTGTGATTTTATACTACTACTACTACTACTACTACTACTACTACTACTACTACTACTACTACTACTACTACTGCTACTGCTACTGCTACTGCTACTGCTACTACTACTACTACTACTACTACTACTACTGATGCTGCACTGCTGATTACTGCTACTGCTGCTGCTGCTATTGCTACTACTACTATTACTACTACTACTGCTACTGCTACTACTGTGGCTGCTACTGCTATGGCTACTGCTACTACTATTATTATTATTAATGATGATGATAATAATAATGAATATTAATTAAAAGTGTTTTGCACTGAAATTTTGATATTTATTAAAAATAATTTTAGATCTTTATTGTTTTAAATTTTATTATTTAAAATAATATTTTCTAATACTTTTTATTAGTGAAGTTAAGATCAGTGTAAAAAATAAGATTACTGTTAAATATTAAGATGATAAATATTATAATAATAATGTAATGAAGATATACAAAGAAGTCTAATATTAATAACAAATTATTCAGTAGTCAAAAAGATTCAAAACATTATATAAACATTAAACAAACTTGTTATAAAAAATTTGAAAAAAATTGTGATGTAAATATTTATCTTAAAAAAGAATAACCATCCTGTAACTCTATATGGAAATAAAAAGGGATTCTAAAGAAGGATAGAAAAAGTATTATTTGTTTAATTGTGATATTAAAAAAATCAGTTGAAAATATTATAAATAGAAAAAATTATACATGTGAATAGTCATCAAATTAGATCTAAACTTTCATCTTAAAATAAGAGTGGTCAATGGTGAAAGATAAAAAGTTAATAAGTAGATAATTCTTAAAAATTTGTTAGAAAAAAAAAAGAACAATAAACTATGAGATTAGATTATATCTATTATCATAATAAAGTTACAACTTTAATCAAATCAAAGTATTAGGATAATCTGAAAGATCAAATAGATATATCATTCTGAAGAATGGTTATTAGGAGCTATATCTGAATAACAATATCTAATAATAAGTATTCTAAAATTAATATTTTTATTTTTGAAAATAATCCAATTTTAAAAAATTTCACAATTATATATTTATATGAAATTTTTTTAAAAATAATTACTAAGTGCATTGTCTTCTAATATACTGAGATTTATAATATTTATTTACCATTTATCATTAGTTATTTTTATTTTTATTTAAGTATAGCTTGTAAAATTAAAAAAAATATTTGATGTAAACTTTTAATTATGATAATGATGACTGTATGTGATCTTAAATCATATATTGGACAATTTAATAAATATTTTTATGCTTTTTACTTTTAATACTGTTATTAATAATTACAGAATACTTCATTTGGAAATCTTTGGAGAAAGTGTTATTGGATCTTCAACTTTTTTCATTCTTTTGTAACTACCTGTAGTACTATTTCACCACATTCATTTTGATCACAGAAATTACATTGATCTTTTGCTCAAACATTTTTTCAAAAAAGCAGAAGTATATAGAAGTCTATGACCAAAATAAACTTTAAAAAGTCCAAACCATATCTATTAGGTTGCTGATTGGTAAAGAGCAATTGCAAAAGTAATAATATACTCAATGCTTTTGTTCTTAGTGATTAACAAAAAATTTTTTTTTCCATTTATGATTATTTTTATATAATATTTGTAAAATAATTATTTATTACAAAATTATACTTTGTTACAATTTGACTTTATTCAAAAATGTTTTATTTTTAAAAATTTAAATATCAAATTTATTTAATATTTGATAAATTTTACAAGCATTGTATTTTAAATTGTAAAAATTATAGAAAGTAATTATCCTTTCTCCACATGCACCATTCAACAGCGGTGTTCAATATTCAATGATACTCTCAGTTTAGCTGCAAGATAGAGACTTAAAGAAATAAAAGTGGTCATCTTATTTCCTTAAAGTTTCTATCTTGTGGCTGGTGCAAGAGTATCTTTGCACATTGAACACTACTGTTTAATGGCATTTTTGAGAAAAGGATGATTACTTTCTGTAGTTTGCTATCATCTAAATCACAGCATTTGTAAAGTTTATCAAATATTACATAATTTAACATTGTTTAATATTGGCACAAAATAAATTTAAAATTTCAGAAATGATAATAAAAATGCTTGTGAGGAAAGAATAATTACTTTCTAAATTTCAAAAGTGTTAATAAATAAAAATATTAAAAGTAAGAAATGGATTTAAAGCGAATGATTTATAAATTCACACTGTCACTTTTAGACACTTAAGATTGTCTCATATAATTACATTTGAGTAAGGAAATAAGATGGCCACTCTTATTTTCTCAAAGTTTATATTTTGTTGCTGGGATGAGAGTATCCTTGAAAATTGAACACCATTGTTTAATGGCAATTATAAGGAAAGAATGAATACTTTCTATAGTTTGTTAATATGAAATTTAATAAGTAGAAAACTATGGTAAAAGATTGTTAAAACTTTTTTAACACACCTATTGATAATAGTCAAAATAAGAGTAATAGATCACATGACCCTATCTCTTAAGCTTGAAAGTTATAAAGAGTGAAGATTGCCAATTCCTGTACAAGTTTTATGATAAATGCTTAGCCAGAGCCAGCACTTAAATATTTCTGTCAGGAAATTGGCAATCCTCACTACCTATCCATAATGTTTGTAATATTTTAAAAATTATAAATACAATTTTAAATTTTAAAACAGATTTTAATGGATTTATGATGGCTTCACATTTATTTATTAATATTTTTTTTAACAAAAATGTATAAATAAAGATTTTATTAATTTTCTTTTTTTTTACCAGCTGAGCTGAATTTATTCAGAAAAAAGTTCATGTTTCTTTTTATATATCTTTATTATTAGTTTTTCTATATTTGAAAAGTTTAAATATGAATTTTTAACGATGTTTTTTGTTTGTAATCTTATATATTTAACAAATCAAATCCAATTTATTAAATTCTAATATAGAATAATGTTTTAACCCATTCAAATTCTGACATTTTCTATTGTTCCATCTCATGGAAGTTTTGAAAATACTCATTTTTTCACTTTTGTATAAAATCTTTATATTGTATTAAAATTCAATAATTTAGACTTGATCCCTTTTAAATTTAATTTTATAAATGAATAATCTAAAAATTCACATTTAACCTTTTTAAATACTTAAAAACTGATTTGTAAATTAGAACAAAGTATATAAATATCACTAATGATGTTACTGTAAACACTCTTTCAAGAAATTAACAAATTCTTTTTTATTTTACATTTTTAAAATATATATATATATATATATATATATATATATGTTAAAATGAAGATTTGCACGGGTTAAATATATAAAATACATATTTTGCAGGTTCATCCATGTTAAAAACTTTTAATACTAATATACTGACATTTTGACTTGGTTACACAAGCCATCCACAGAGTTATAAAAGGTAGAAAGACAGTTGTAGAGGCGCTACAATCACTGATTTGAATAAAATGTTAAAATTCCACCAATAGCAAAAAATGTTAAATTTAGGAATGTTTTTTAAAAAAATCTTTCCAAATAGGAGGAAGTTTGCATGTATCATCTCGCTTATTGATACAATCTGGCCTTTTAAGTATCTCAATGGCTTCTCTAATTTTGCATTGGTAGAGATTATAACATCTGGATATGATCCTGGTACTAGAAAAATCAATTTTATGACCTGAATGTATAGTATGGAGTGAGAGTGCTGATGATGATGAGTGTTGTTTAACTGCATTAGCATGCTCATCTCTCCTAACACTGATGCAATGATTACTCATACCTATGTAAGAAGCTTTACAATTTTTACATGAGATTTGATAGACACCATGAGATTCAAGAGGGATTGAATCCTTAGGCTTGGTTATTATATTGCTGATCTTTTGATGAGCAGAGAATGCTGTATCTATATTATAGCATTTTAATATATGTCCGATACTGTCTGTAGTTCCTTTTACATATGGAACACAAATCCTAATAGCTGATTTATTATCTTTTTGTTTCCTATTTTGTCTATTTTGGGCTTGAAATAAGGCTTTTTTTCTATACATTTGTAATTATAACTATTTGCTAATAAAACACTATTAATATGATTTATTTCTTCTTTCAGATGTGTCTCATCTGAAAGGTTAATTGCTCTATTTAAAAGAGTTTTGGCTACAGAAACTACCTGAGTTGGGTGATGATGAGAATGGAAATGCAAATATCTGTCTGCATATGTATCCTTTCTGTAAATAGAAAAAGATAAACTATTTGGTGTTCTGGTGACTAGAATATCAAGAAAAGGGAGTTTTCCATCAGACTCTGTCTCTATTGTAAATTTAATATGAGGATGCATATTATTTAAATGTAAGAAAAAATCATCTAAACGTCAGTATATTAATATTAAAAGTTTTTAACACGGATGAAACCGCAAAATATTATATATATATATATATATATAACAAACAAGGTGTATTTGTGATAAATCTATCAAATTCTACTATAAAATCTAATATTTGCTTTATAATTATTAAAATATTTGAAAAAATTCTAACTCCATATCAATTTTAACAAGTAATGACATTAATGATGAGTTTCACATAAAATATCATCAAGAATAAAAGAAAAGATCACTTTAAAATAAATATTTTTTTTGAGAATGATAGATTAAAATTATAGATATTTGTTGGTTGGCTGTCTTCAGATTTATCTTCAGTTAAAATATCAATAAAAGCAATATGACCAAATTTACAATATTAAAAAAAATCCTCCACTAATATGAGTTACTATAATCTTAAAATAGCAATGTAAAGCAGTGGAATTACTATGCTTTTCTGAAGGAAATGCCCAATAATTCTTAATGAATATGAGATTATCAAATTAATACAAAAATTAAATATCACCAGGAAGAACACTGGAAATGTTTTCATCATTTGCTATTAATGAACACTTTTTTTATTCTTCATTAAATATTTATATTTTTTATAATATTAATTAAAATTATAATTTTAGAAAATGAAAATTATCTTAAAATAATATATCAACTTTGAAAAGAGATAGAAAAAAAGGTAATTTAAATACATAATCAAAATATGTTTCTTTTTACTCTTCATTCCAAAAAAAATATTTCTCAGTGAATAATAAATAATTTTGCACCCTATTTTTTTTATTAGTAAAACATATTTCAATAAAAGTTTAGCATTTCATATTTAGAATTTTTAGTTTTTAAAATTCAATTATGTTTAATAAAAATTATAAACCATTCTATATAACAAATACAAGTTTAAAAAGAATATTATCAGATAAAAAGTATAGATCAGTATTGTCTTATAACTGCAGTTTCAGTTAAGCATAATTCAAAACATTACAAAAAGTAACTAATATAATATTTTTTAGTAAAGTAACAATTTCATGATACAAATAGTACCATACTCTGATAAAAATTTAAACAATTATTAATTTTATTATATATTTTCTGTAGTCTGTAAGATTAGTGTAGTGACAGAGTACTGATTTCTAAACATCAAAATTTATAGATCACTTCTATCATTTCCTTATTTGAACTTCTTACATACTTTTAAAATATAAGCTATCAAATAATTTTTTAATACTTAATGTATACTGTAAATATCAATTTTATTAATGACAATATACTCTTTTAAAATATTGCATATATTTAGTTTTATATATGAAAAAAAATTATAATAATAATTAAATAAGAACTTACTTTCGCTGACAATATCACCATTATTTCCTTGTTTAAAATGTTGGTCAAATTATTTGTTTTTTTTCTTATCACTTAGCAATTCATCATTTCAAAAATTTTAAAAATTTTGAAATACTCCTTTTTTTATTCAGTGATTTCTTTCTTTCTTAGTCTTAAATCTTTTTCAAAATTCTCAACATTTTTAACAACTGTTTTTTTTAGCTTCAGAAATTTATTTTTCCTCCAATTACTGATTGGATATAATTTTTTCTAAAAGTTAATTATAATATTAGTCATGAAATAAATTGATTTAAAAAATAATTTGACAGTTTATTGCAATTCTGATTAATTTATAGATATTTATTAAACTAGTTGTTTTAAATTTTATTTTTAATATAAATATTAATTTGTCTTTTAATAAAATTATGTAATATATATATATATCCTGTATATACATGTTGAAAACATCTGTACTATATATATGTGTGTTAAAATGCATATTGTATATGGTTTGCTGTTATTTTTGGATTTTGGTATCTCACTAAGGTTTGGAACCAAATGTCACAAATAAAAGATACTATTGTATTTATTTTAATTTTCTTTTTTCTTTAAATAAAAACCTTCTTCCTTTTTTTAAAATCCTACCAACAACAAAAATGTGCAACTTTGAATAGAAAAAAATATTGCTGTTTTAAAAGTTAGAAATGATAAGATAGGGAATTTGAAATATGTATTGTGCAATGTAATTACCATCAACATATATTGTAAAAATGATATTGCATTTGTTTTAGTAATATAATATTACTGTATATTTAATGTATATGGAAAAAACTTTAAACTGAATTAAAATTTTCAGTTTTTGACTGCTGTATACATTTTTGTTTTTCAGGGTATTGTTTAAATAACATATGTGTGTGAAATATTTTATTGTTAATACTTTCTAAATAAATATGAAAACTTTATTATCTATCTATCTATCTATCTATCTATCTATCTATCTATCTATCTATCTATCTATCTATCTATCTATCTATCTATCTATCTATCTATCTATCTATCTATCTATCTATCTATCTATCTATCTATCTATCTATCTATCTATCTATCTATCTATCTATCTATCTATCTGTCTGTCTGTCTGTCTGTCTGTCTGTCTGTCTGTCTGTCTGTCTGTCTGCCTGCCTGCCTGCCTGCCTGCCTGCCTATCTATCTATCTATCTATCTATCTATCTATCTATCTATCTATCTATCTATCTATCTATCTATCTATCTATCTATCTATCTATCTATCTATCTATCTATCTATCTATCTATCTATCTATCTATCTATCTATCTATCTATCTATCTATCTATCTATCTATCTATCTATCTACCTACCTACCTATCTACCTATCTATCTATCTATCTATCTATCTATCTATCTATCTATCTATCTATCTATCTATCTATCTATCTATCTATCTATCTATCTATCTATCTATCTATCTATCTATCTATCTATCTATCTATCTATCTATCTATCTATATCTGTCTATCTATCTATCTCTGTCTATCTATCTATCTATCTATCTATCTATCTATCTATCTATCTATCTATCTATCTATCTATCTATCTATCTATCTATCTATCTATCTATCTATCTATCTATCTATCTATCTATCTATCTATCTATCTATCTATCTATCTATCTATCTATCTATCTATCTATCTATCTATCTATCTATCTATCTATCTATCTATCTATCTATCTATCTATCTATCTATCTATCTATCTATCTATCTATCTATCTATCTATCTATCTATCTATCTGTCTGTCTGTCTGTCTGTCTGTCGGTCTGTCTGTCAATCTATTTATCTATCTGTCTGTCTATTTGTTTATGTATCTATCCATCTACCTACATATGTTTTTATGTGAAAAAGTAAATATACTATAAAAAATAGTAGGCAAGTATACTTTTAGTGCAATATAGGTAAATTCATGGTAATCAACTGTTATAATGAAAACAAAAATATTACTTAATGACAAAAATTTCAGAGTGAGCTTTGGTGAACACCAGCTAGTTTCCAGTTTAAGGTTTTGTTAGAAATAGCAATACACCTGCCTATTTTTTTCTACCATTTTATTCATTACATACAATGCTAATTTTATGAGAACAAAAATGATGTTTAGAATTCTTCCCATGACAAAAAAAAAAAGGCAGCATTAAGTTCAGAATTGGATTTAGATTTTAAGATTGATAAATATTCTACCTAATATATAGTGAATAACTGTACAATCAAGTCTCCCACTTTCAATAAAATATAAAATTTGATGTTTAAAAGCTTATTTTATTTTTAATATTATTTCTCAATTTGTTTAAAGGTAGAGAAAACATAAATTCAATGTTAATATTATTGGAAACCAGCTGAGAAAAGTTTAAATTTCTATATTTCCTTATTTGATTTGATATTGACAAGCTGTAAATTGAAAAATTTTGTATATGTCATTTAAAATAATATAAAGTAATTTGAAATATAGCTTTCAAGAAGTAGTATAATCAATTTAAGATCTTCATGCTTTTTTTTCAAAGAGCTTCAGATTTGCCTATATAAATGAATTTATATAAAAAATATAAAATAGTCCATTCTGTTCTCTTAAAAAGGTTTATCTTGGGCTTTGGATTGAGAATATTTCATTTATTTAATAAATCAGTATTGGGGTATTAATCTAGTGTATTATATATATCATTAAAAACCAGTCAACACTTAGAAAATCCCAGTATCATGATATGTATATAATAAATCTTAAAATATTTTATAATGCGTAAGAGAACTTAAAACATCTCACATATAATAAAAATGTCATAAATAAATTTATCTGAGAATCAGAATTTCATGTTATATAAACATAATATTAGATGGGTATAATTAACTTGTAAAAACTTTTAAAGTGATAAATGTTTAACATTTTAAATAATCAATTCTATCAATTTCTACAAATTCTTGTTACAACGTGCAAAGCAAGAAAGTCATTATTTAAAAGATAGAAGAAAAAAAAAACAACTTGAGTAAGAGTCAAATAAGTTACATGGTAAATTAGTAATAAAATATTTTTATTAAAAAAAAAGTTGAACGAATTCTTTTATAAATAATTATATTACATTTGTCTAAAATGACTCCCGTTATATTGATTATACAGCGAATAACAAAAGAGTGGATATCAATTTACAGCTATTAATGCTTTAAATTTTTATAATTCTGTACATTGTGTCACTAAAGAATATTTAAAAACAATTTCTTTAACTTTCTTTTTAAAAAATCATACATATATATATAATTAACTGACAACTTTTTTTGTAAAATTTTCACAGTCTTTATTGGTAGTAAGATCTTTTTTCTCTTAAAACCTATCTTTTTCTTATCGATCTACAGTTATCTATGACGTCTTTTAATTTCCAACCACAATGCCTCTCTGTTTATCCACAAATCTTCCACAAAATTTTTTCTCTTTTTTCTTTAACTATTTCTTTTGGCTGACCTCTTTTTCTCTTTATCAGTGTTTTTCTATTCAATATTTATTTAGATAATATTTCACGACATCCTCTGTCCACGTTCATAACATTTCAATTGTCTTGTCTAATATTTCATTTATTATAATTTGTTTAATATTCATGATTTTTTGCACTTTTTATTACCTATCGTTTCTCCTTGACCTGCTCAACAATCCTTTTCTGTAGCCATTAAATTGTCTTCTTTCTTTCAATTATCATATATTACTTAAAATGCATATCTAATCTGTCTATAAAGTTATTTTGATATTGTATTAAATAAAACTTTTTTCATTAAATACTTTTATATTTTATTCCAGCTGTTATTGGTTCTAGCTTTCATTTTATTTGCTATATTAAATTTTAACCAAGCATTTTTAAATATGGGTTTAAAGAATGGCAAGGATAAATTGAATTGAAAAGTACAAATATCTACTTAAAATATTTGAAAAAAACATTATTATTAAAAAAAGAGAGAGATGTTAAAAAAACTACTAGAATATTTTAAGCAGTGATAAATGTATGAAGATTAGAGTAAAATGTAAAAAGATTATCTAAAATTATTGAATAAATACATTCCCACAACACTTTACTATTAATAATAATATAAATAATAAAAATGTTTATATATAATTACAAAGTCATTATCATAAGTGCTTATGAAAATGTGTTTTCTTTAGATAATTAAAATTAAATATCTATTAGTGACTGACTTAGATAAAGACTTTCATTATATCTTTAATTAATACACAACACTACAAAAGCATGTTTTCAATTATTTTAACTAATTATTGAATCACTTAATGTGATGTTTGATACTGCAATTATTCTGCAATCAGCTTAGAGTGGTTCAATTGTGATTATCTGTAGCATTTATTTGCTAGTAAAAACTTGAACTAAAATGTATATTATACAATATTAATTCAAACTAAAGTAGCCTAGATTGGTATCTTTTAGTGAAAACTAAAGCTCAGATATACTCATTATGTCATTATGTTTATGTGGCCTTGACTTTTTAATAAAATCTTGAAATCAAAAAATTGTGGCCTTGTGGTTAGCATAGCTGCCTTCCAAGCAGCTGGCCCAGGTTCGCTTCCCGGTCAACACTTTGACACATGAAAAAAAAAAAAGATAACTTCACAAGTAGTTTGTTTACTTGTTTATTTTTATTTTTGTAAAATTAATGTTTACATTTATATTCTACTTAAACATATTTATTTTTAAGAAGAAGGGAAATCAAAGAAAGTGAAATCAGGAAATCATTATCATCATCAAAATGAAAACACACACACACTCACAAAAAGAAATGTCTTTTAAAGACTGTGGTTGTTATTTTTTAATCAATTTTTTTTTGTAATTATAATTTAGATTTTAAAATTTTAAAGATTATATTTATTACTTATATTTTACTGAAATATGCCTTACCGATATAAAGTTGATTCAGAATTATTTATGATTCATTAAAAAACATTTTTTAGCCTGAAAGCTAAAACAAATCTGTTGTTCTGCTTATATATGACAATTTATCACTCATTTTGTTTATTAAAAATTGATATATTGTTTTCAAGATAACTTTCATTTTTTAAAACTATGATTTTATAAAATATTAAAAATATAAATATATAATGAAAAATAAAGGTTTACTTATTAAAAATTAAAAGCATAAAAATGCTTACCAAATTGTCCACTATAGACCATTCAAGACTATATACCAGAAGAATCAGACTACATGATTCAATGAACATAAATATATGATAACATTTTTATTTAATCTATCTGTTTTCAATAATTTGTAATAAAAATTGTAACAAATACTACACACCTACACAAGTTTGCTACAATTTTATTATTTGAAAATACTAAAAGATTCAGAAACATATAGTAATTATGTACAAAAATATTATAAAAGTAAATATAATTGCTCTTTTGATGTTATAACAATAATAAAAGTTGCTTTTTAGATGATCCAAATATCTATAGTATTTATAGATAAAAATCAAAAATATCAAATATGAATTAATACTTTTAAATACTTATTGCACTTGCACTATTATTTTCTGAATAATTAAAAAATAATAATTTTATTTTATTAATAAATAAATAAATAGTAATATATAAGACAAATTAATTTCAATAACAAAAAAGTTCATTATTTTTTTCTTCATTTTATCTTTTAAACTATGTTTAAGATGCATTTTGAATTATTTTTAATGAGCTGTTTTTTAAAAAAAACAAAATTAATTATATTAAAAAGCAATTAACTATTATTATAGTATTTAATTTATACTACAATTAATTAAATATAATAAAAGTGCTTTATCTGATATATGTATAGTTTAGGTTTGAACCCAGACAGAATAAAACTTGAATTTTTTCTTAGGATGTGATAAGTTTATGATTTTTTTTTAAAAATTGGTTCATAGACAACTTAATTATTTGTTCAATATTAATTGGAAAATAAATATCTGAATATAATTAGTGAGTAAAACAAGAATGAGAAGTACTCATTTCCTCTTTTAGCCTAATAATTAATGTGTTCTCTTTAATTGTTTCTCTAAAAGAGAATGTGTAAAGACCTTTACTTTGCAGGGGACTATTTTTTAAATGTTTCATCTCACAAATGTAATATCATTAATTGAACTCTTGCATTTCAAACTTTTCTGAATTAACAATGTTGTCATATTAAAAACAGTTTAGAAATATACTTTTCTTCTTTTCATTTTTATAAATCTTCAATTTATTTAAAGCATTTATAAATTCTAGAAAAATAAATAAATAATAAATGTATATAAAATATAATATTTTTAATGGATATTTTAGGTAAATTATTTAGTGTGTGGAGTTACATTTATAATTATTTATTTAGAAAGCACTTTATATAAAACTAAATAATAAATCTCATTACATCAAGCCAAGAGTTAAGGTAAAACTATCAGGTTGATTGTATTCAAAAGGAAGACCTTCTTTTGAATGGCATTCTAGATCTAATATAGAGAACAAAACATTGCAGTTTATATTTATAATTGTAAGAAATAAAAATATAAAACCATTTCAATTTTCTTATTTATTATAATAAACTCGTCCATTTGTAGGTTACGTTTTGTAATATTGTATTTTTAATGGAAGTAATAGATGTACATTACAATACATAACCAGC
Organism: Epiperipatus broadwayi; assembly: GCA_028023455.1. Classification (NCBI taxonomy): domain Eukaryota; kingdom Metazoa; phylum Onychophora; class Udeonychophora; order Euonychophora; family Peripatidae; genus Epiperipatus; species Epiperipatus broadwayi. Next base: position 2,102,755 of record JAQFVV010000200.1, on the reverse strand, counting down.
CAATGGAGGGGTTTATTATAAAATGTAAAAAAAATAAAAAGCTTGCTATGCTTTGATTTTTTTTACACATTTAAATGTAAACTGCAAGTCTTTGTTTTTCATATTAGATTTAGAGTGGCATTTAAAAGAGAATTCTCCTTTTGAATGCAATTGGCCTGGCAGTTTTATTTTAACTCTTAACCTGGGGCAGTTGGCTTTTATTATCTACTGTTCTAGGTAAAGTGTTTTCTAATTAAGTAATTACAAATGGATAACTCCACACATTAAACATTTCTATCTAAAATATTCATTAAGAATATTAAATTACAATACATAATCTATCAGTGGAGGAATTTATTACACTAAATAAAAAATTGAAAAGTTTGATAAACTTTAATTTCTTACATCTATAAATGTAAACCACAATGCTTAGTTCTCTTTCTTTTACTTTCTCTCTCTCTCTTTCTCTCTCACACAAATCTAAATTTACTCATGGAACAAACCAGAAGACATTTTAATAATTTTAATAAGCTTATAAAAATGGTGACACTCAAATATGTAATGTTGATGCTCAAATATGTAATGTTGAGAATATAAACATTCATAGAGCAACTAAATCTGAATATATGGATAAGTTTATATTCTCTGTGTTTAATAGCCAAAATTTATTTACAATCTTACTAAAATTATGAGAATTTTATTTGATTTGTTAGTTGTAACTGTAAGCTGGCTTGATTATAATTAAAAAAATTGCCACTAATAAAAATGTTTCATCCTTTTTAAATATAACATTTGATTTATTTTTCACACAACACATAGAAATTAGATAAAAGTATCATTTGCCTAACCAATAGGCTGATATTGATATAAGAAAGTAACTATTGTTTGCAAGTTCATTAGAAAATGATTATTTGGAAATCTGACTTGTGAGTTACTGTTATAATATATTTGGATTTATTTACTCATTGAAAAATATATTCTATATATAATCATATTTTTGTACACAAATAAAAAAATAAAATTTGATGCATCAGTTTCAAATTCTTTATTTTTCATTAAAATCAAGTTTCTAAAAAGTGATTCCATATTTATATCAGTTGATTTAGAGATAAATTTGTTCCACGTTTTTTTTTGTAGGGAGGAAAAAATTGGTTAAAATACAAAAATAGAAATTAGTGCCTATATTATTTAGATTTATTAATTTAAAAATATTTATTTAAAAATATTTTAAATTTTATTTTAATATTTGTGTATATTTATTTATTGTGTAATGTAAAAAATAAATAAAAAATACTAAATATAACTCTTGTTGATCTTAAAAGTTTAAAATTCTTGCTTTGATAGTTTTGTTTGGATAACAACAGTAGCTAACCTATAGAGAATCTGATTAATGATATTTTATCTGCAGTTAATATTATTATGTATGCATCAACGATTTTTGCAGTAATTAAATATTTGGAGTGTTAAACCATCTTTAATTATTTTAAATGTTTCTATTAATTTATTTGTAATTTATTTTTCCCTACCATTTTCCCATTTAATAATACAAATAGCTCATTGATATTAAATTTAAAAAAATCAAATAGCTTTATTGCTTGGAATTTTATAAAAGTTTAAGTGCCACAAGTAATTGAGCTGGATATGATGTGTAAACCTTAAACTCCAGAATCTGTCAGAATAGCATTGCATCAAACTATACTTGACACTGATATTTATAAGGCAGCATTCAGACGCTAAAGTAAACTTTAAGGAAGTGACAAGAAATATCAAATCAGCACTAATGATGATCAATTGTTACCATTTAATATAGAATCTTACTCTAATAATTTTATACTTATTTTCAAATAGAAATCCTAACTTACATATATTTTGTTTAATCTAGTTATTACATTTTTATTCTAAAGCAGAAAGTGAAGTTTTAAGCTATTAGTTTGATAGTAAAAGATGACTTCTAGATATAGAACTGCTATAATTATATCTTTTCATTCCTAACTTATGAAGGTAAAACTATGAAGTAGTCTTGCATTGGTGGTCGAGAGGTCAGCGCGACTGCCTTGCACTAGCAGGCAGTTGCCCGGGTTGCGGGTTCGCGTCCCAGCGGATGCTATGACACTTGAAAAAAAAAAAAAACTATGAAGTAGATTGAGAATAGAGATTAAATTGTTTTTTTATCTGATAAACTCTGATTTCTAAAGCTTATAATAGAGAGCTAGTGTTTGAAATAAGTAAGCTAAAGTATTATGAATTATGGCAGTAATTTTTTTTTAGTAAGAAAGAGAACAAAAATGAGGAAAATCACAGTTTTGGAAAAGTTAAAAATTTTAAATAAATTATTACTGCTTGGATTATGTAGCTTGTTTATACCGAATGTTTCATATACAAGTATAATTCAACCCCCTCTACTTACACTTTGATTAGAAGCTGCACACTTTCTGTATTGCAATCAATCATTTCAGAAAAATACATTAATAATTATCGCTAGATATAAATCTTATATGTCACTCCATTTATCTTTCATATAGATTTATTTATATTTTTTAAGAATGAGTGGTAGAACTCAAAAGTTTTAAAGTATATCTAGGGATAAAAACCCAATTTATAATTATATACTGGAACGCAAGTATATAGTATATTTCAATATATTTAAAGTGATATTTTTTTAGAATGATTTTATGGGCAGAGTTATCGATGTGATAATACATATTTTATTTTTTAAAATTTAAATCAGTATTTTATGCATTTTATTAAAATCCGGCTCAAGATCAAGTTCATCATCTTCTGCTTTTTATTTTCAATTCCATACATTTAGTTGCCATGGAACAAGAAAAGAATAACAGTACGTTCCACCATCATATTTTCAATCAAATGGAAGACTGAAGAGTTGTGACTTGAAATAGTTTGAAGCTTTTAAAGTATGAAGATATAAAGCTGAGCGCTGATTGTATGTATGTGTGAGGATGGTAATCTAGACGAACTGATGATTGCTGGTTTAGCATGAAATACGTGTATTGGTGATTATTTATCTTTTCAACATGTGTGTGATCAGGTGGGTCAGCAATATGAGATGGCACTGAGAGTGGGGGGTCGTGTGAAGGTCTGAGTTCGAATCTTGCGTATATTACATATATAAATGCAGGTTTAAGCCTGTACAATGTATTAATTAAACCAAAATAATAAAGAAAACTATTAATCACAGAAAATATACAAAGCTGCTTGCATTGAGTTATTAATGCTCAAAAGTGATCATATTGAATTGCAACTTTTAACAATAATTCTGACAAGTTTTTTCGTAATCCAGGGATAAAGAATAGAAAGAAAAATGTATCTACTGCATATTGTTCAAAATCAATCTATAAAAAGAAATATTGCATCGGGATAAAAAACAACAACTCCGCAATGAAATATGTGAAGAAAATGAATAGATAAAAGACAGTGATTCACTATACTATATATAATTTATTTAATATTAATGAAGTAAAATTCAATACAAAAAATATATTTTATCCATAATATTCAAAACATTAAATAAAATAAATAATAATCGAATGGCTTGATTGCTCCGAAGTTCAGAAGAAGTATGAACTCCTGCACTAAGAGAACTGGACTCAATTCGCAGACTTTTATCCCCAAAGTCAGGCAATCTATCATTGCTCCAGTAACTGGGAACTCAAAATGTTAAAAATGAAAAATAATAAACATTTAACACTATTTAAGAACCAGTAGCAAAATAAATGATTTTTTTAAATAGATAAACTTTAATTAAAAACACGAAAATTGAATATAAAAATTGGAAATATGTATATATTTTTAAATCTAATAAAGTTGCTAAAATTGTAGACTTTCTTTTAGATTTTAAAATTTTGATTAAATATATTACAGATTTAGTTTATTTTTTCAAACCCATAGAAATAAAAAAAATATTGAAAAAATTGTGATTCATCCACATTTAAAAAAAAAATTAAACTATAAATTGAAAAGAATTGTGTTTTAGAAAAAAAAAATGGCGATAATAAATTCAATGATAAATATAAGCTTATTTAAAACAATTGCTAGTTGATATACAGCTACAATAACCAAGCTAGTGGTTTTTAAACACATATTACTTTAATAAAAACAAAATAAATAGATAAAAATACATATTAAAAACAGTATGTACACATCATAAAAAAAATCAATTAAAGTTAACCAAGATAAATTATATCTGAAAAAAAAAAGACAATGATTTCAAAATGTTTGTTTTAAAATTTTTAATTCAAAAGCAGCTCATACTTAAAATTTTATTTACAAGTTTTTGTAAAAACTAAGAGTTAATAAAAATATAACACTTCAGCCAATTTTAATACAATTTTCTATGATTATAAATGCCTATTGCTAGAAAAAAATATATAACTGACAATTATTATCAATCCACTATAGATTGAAGATTTCACTGAGATTAGTTCAGTATTTGCAGTCCATAACTTTTATTCTCACTTTATTTTAGCATTTTTTCCTTTCATCCATTAGTCTTCTGATATTTTCTATATCTTTTACAAGCTTTTTTAAAATTTGCATATTGTCTTATCTTTTATTAATAACACCAGCCTCTTAATTCTTTCAGTGATATCAGGAATATGAGTTTGTTTCTCACCTAATAATTTTGCTTTCAATTTCAGTTTGTTAAATCCAACATACATCTCTTCATAATTCATTGTGTAGACCATGTTTCTATATTGTTTTTTCTATTAAATATCCACATTTTAGATGCAAAAATATTTTCTTTTAACATTAAGTTATTTTTTTAAAAAGTACTTCATTCAAGCTTAATTCTATGATTATATTTCTTAATATATATATATATATATATATGTTAAAACGAAGATTTGCACGGGTTAAATATATATATATCATAATGTTTTTACTTTCATTAATGAAAATCTTTTTCTTCTGTTTTTTCCCAGCATTATCATTAAGTATTACAAAGACAATAAAATTACCCACCTCCACTCCCACTCAATTAAAGTTTCAACTTTGCAGAATTTGTCTAGTAAAATTTTTTAAGCATACCTATAATTTTTAAAATTCCATTAGTCCATGATAAGCTATCAGGTTAATATTTTTAAATAATTAAAAATATATGTTCATAATATTAAAATATTAGACCTTCAGATTAAAAAAAATGCTATGCATTAATCAAATCATTTTTTATCTATTTTTTTGTCCCTTTATTTTTTTTGCAATATTAGCTATGCAAGCTGTGTTTCTTATGACATTTTATATTTAATTACTTTTGCCAAATTTAATATGATTTTCACAACTATTAGTAAACTGCAGGTGAAGTTTTAGTCAATCTCTAGTTCTAAAAAATTAACTTATGTATTTAAAGATTTGATTTTGACAGTTATTAATTGTGATTGTAATTTTAGTATATACAGATGAACCTATATTTTCATACCTAATTAGTTCCTGAAATGTGTATGAAAGTTGAAATGTAAGAAAGTAGAGCAATGTAAAAAAAAAAAACCATTAAAAAGGTTTTAAAAATATTTATATTTTTTATTGATTTAGTATCTAGTGTTATTTTTTTATAAATTTGTCAAGAGATAATTGAATCGTACTCTCCTTTTGAGTTCTGTACATGAGATATATGTTATCTATTGGGATCACATTTTTCCATGATTGTTGATCGGCTTAAATTATATGAATGTCCAATTGAAGCAAAAGATTCACCATTTTCAAAACATCTAATTATATTCATCTTTGTCTTGATCATATGGAGATTATGAGATCTTGCTTTCTTTTTGTCTATATCAATACTGCTGTTTTTACTTTTCACTCATGCTTAAGAATTAATCTGGGCAATTTTTTTCATGAAAACAAAAATTTAAAAATGTAACAAACTTCTCTTAAACTGTTGGAATTTATAAATATCTTTGCTTAATCACTATCCTAAGAAAAGCTATTAATAAATGCATACTTACTGAAGTTTAGCCCTTTTGAGGGTGAAGTATGTCCTAATATTTGTAGCAAAAGTGCTACATTTCAATAAGTATCCATTTGTTAATATTTTTTCTTAGGATAGCATTTAAATGTAGATAATTATAAATCAAAACAGAAATGTAAATAAAGTGATAGCACATGTCCAAACTGACAAGACACAACTTATCAACACACATGCTAACTCAAGATGACCCTGCTTAAATCTGAATCTGTGACACTTTAAATAGATGTAATTAATGTCAGAGAGGTGGGGAGGACTAGTGACTAATAGTCCATGAGAAATAAAGAATCATTACATGAAAGTATATGCATTTTGCGATATATAGCAATAAAAATCAAAAGTATAAAATGTGTATGAAAGCCAACTATAGGAAAGTGGAATACACAAAAGTAGAGGACTGCCTATATATAAAATAATATAAACATTTTATTTCCACAGTTATTACTTTTAAACTATAATTGTAATTTTAGTCAATAGTTGGAACTTTTAATATTATTAAAAATTATCATGTGTGTTTTTAGCTTCCAGGGTTATTATTTAGAAACTTCAGTTGTAGTTATAGACAATAGTAGAAAAATTGACATCTATGATTAAAAATTTATTTTGAATAGGTAAAGTAAATATATTAAATCAATCTTGAAAAGATTTTTTTTGATAACATTTAATATAATCAAGTAATTACTTTTTTACTTCTAAAATAGTATTAAATATTTTAAATTATAAAGTAGACTTTTTTCTAAGTTTAAGAACATATGATTAGATAGTAAATGCATGTTTTTGAAAGATGTTTAAAAATGTTATGTTTTTTTTAAATCACTATTAATAAGAATAACATTAAAATCCTTTTAAAATATTTATTTATTTGGAAAATATGTAATCATCATCATCAGCAGCAAGTACTTCCGAAGAAATATGGCTATTCCAATTTCTAAGAGAAAAAAGCAACAAACAACAATAACAACAACAATAATAATACCATCAGGTTCAACTATAATAAATAGATTAATACCAATGTTAAATTCCAAATTCTCTTCATCATCTCATATAGGGTTGCTACTAGGGGATTTTAATATGCTTATAGTAAATTTATCACAAAATGGATACACACACTAAACTTTCTATTAATGAGTATTGAAGGACTAATGTCTTATGACTTCATGACATTAAACAATAGTATTTTATTTCCCCCCATGCATTATTATAGTTTCAGCCTTTCTCTTATAAATTCCTATTTTTCAGATCATTTAGCCATAATTGTATGATTAAAAATTGATTTTACTCATGGAATGATAATTTTTAATAAAAGAGCGAACTGGGGGCTTTTTCTAAGTTCAATCCCAAAATTCATTTTTTTCCTAAGATATCTATTTAAAATTGAAAATCCAGGATTGCATCCTATTCAAAGTTGGGCTCCCTTTATAAATATAACTTCCTGTACTATTGATCATATGACTCAGAACAAACTCTCTTCATCTAAGCTTTTAGCATTAGTTGATGAATTGCACAAAAGAATAATTCAATTAGGATATACACTAAATAAATTTTATAGGGTTATTGTTCCAAAAAATGCTCATATAGCCACCTGTAAGTCACTGAGAGAATATGTTGCAATAAAAAATGTATATATTTAAATAAACTTCATGTATGGTCTTGGCATTATATTTATAGGCTCTAGATCAACCTTCTACAAGTAAAGTTTTTCTTGCAATTAAAATACAGGAACATATTATTTCTGGATACAACATGATAAAGCTACTTTACTTACACTACAAAAATAAATTTCAAAATAAAAAAAAAATTTCCTTACTCCTCACTATCTTGAAACACCAAATGGTAATATAACAATTATACCCAGTAAATTCATACAGAAATTTGAATCAATGCCAAGCTTATATCACCCAAATATCCATGATATTTTTCTATTTGTTTATGCAAACTTAAGCCAATTCACAAATAAACTGCTGTGAAATTTAAATCACTTCTCACTTAAAGAGGTATGTGGCATTCATGACATATATTCAATACTATTTATCCCTTACAAAAATAACAAACTTGTGTTTAATATCAATAAGCCCATTAGGTAAAAAGTTATTAGAATCAATGATCAAAGATGAACTAGAACCAAACATATTACTTATATGATCAAAGATGCAATTTTCATAACAAAGTTTATCATTAGATCAATCAAGTTTTTTTAAGATTATGACACAGTATACAAAAACAAAAAATATAGCCCAATAGTAGTCAATTAGATATTTAACCTGCTTTTGGGATGATCCCAGTTAATCTCATTAATAAATTTGCAGATATAAAAGTACTCAAATTAATTTTGTACAACATCACAATTTTAGTATTAAACTGTGAGATTCATACAACAATGGAAAGTATTAACTTGCTTTTATACTTCATTACTCAATATTTCAAAGCTCTCCTCTTAATGCATTATTTTTACCTCATGTATATACCTCTTATTAAAAAGCATTTAAAAAGAATTACTTGAAATGTTTATATTAGAGAGAAAGAAAATGTCCAATGCACAGCTTCATGAATGACATATTAGTTTTTTTTAAGTCCAAAACAGAAATTTCTATCTTAGTAGATAAACAAATACAAATTAAAATTTAACATGGTAAAATCATATGCATGATATATTAAACAGGAGAAGATATAATCAATGTTTTGAAGGAATATCCAATCATTTTTTAGATTTTTTATTTTATTTGAGTAACTCAGAAATGCAATCCACAATACAAGAAAAACTTAATTAAAAAATTGATCGCCTGATTAATTCTCAGAAAATCAAATCTCTTTTTCTATGCAAAAGTAGCATTATATAATCTACTAATAATGATAAAAATAACATACTATTCACCAATAATTATATATACAAAAGCTTTTCAACTTACTAATATACCATATGCAGAAAATTACTTCGGGGAAGAAAAATAACTTCTATCTTGATTAAACAATTATAATGACCTCCATTACAAAATGGGTTGGGTTTACATTCAAATATATGTTTTTCAAATTTAAATGGCTCTAAATCTAAAATTCTCAAGTACCAATTTTTTTCTAAGTTTGGAAATTGTTTTTAAGATCGTATTTAAGATTATGTCTATAGACAAACTACCACTTATAAAAGGTTACTAGAAAACTCTTATTTGTTCATTGCAAACCTTTGATAACTTCATTTTTTGCTTACGTGAGAACAAACACCACTATTAAAATATCTACAGTTTATTACATCCATCTATGAATAATAAAATTAAGCATTCTATGCTAAATATAAATAATAAGTAATTAACTTGTAAATTCAAGTACTGGTTCTTTGAACAAAAATATTTTGATATTCTAATAAAATTAATTTACAAATATTACCAATCTTAAATTTTTGTAAATATAAAAGGTACATTACAAATGTAGATTCACAGTGAGAGCTTTCTCATAGAGACACAGTGACTCAACCACACTTATTTTTTTGGATGGCAAACTTTTGAAAACATATACTCAGCAATTCCAGGTCTAACCCAAAATCCTAACAGCACATACCATCCATATTTCAAAGACTTTCAATGGGAGTATTCTATAAGATTAGGGCATCCACATTCTTACTGAATACATTGTGTTGCACCAGTTGTATTTGTTATATAAAACAATTCTAGGAGACACCCAAATACTTTCTGGATTAATTTAGAATCAATCAGAGCAAAAGACAAAAATATTTTTACACACAATATTTATTCTGATATCTGGTCCTTAATCTGGCAATATCTGAAACCTAGCATGGAGTCTCTAATTGTAAAAAGCACTACTAATTATGACATTATTTTTGTTCCTAATGGAAATATGTAAAATACATGACTATATGTAATTCCACATACCATTAAATGTAAAATTCCTACAAGTTCTATTACTATCCTATGTATATCATTGTAGAAACTTTATGTAATATGTGATCAATAAAATCATTTGAAACAATAATAATAATGAAGATGATGATGATATACCAGAGAGGAGTTTTTCCATTACTATGCAAATCTATCATTGGAATATAAATATTCACATGCAGAACATACTACCTAAGGTTTTACTGTTTGATGTTTTGGAAATGTGTTAAAAAACTTTTTCTGCAGAATATTTTTCTTTATGAAATACTTCAACATCATGTCTAGCTCTCCAATGTATTATATTTACTCCCTTCTCCACACCTTTCTAATAAAAACAATATATTGCATTGTCTTTAGGTTAATTTTTATAAATAAATAAAGTCTGCATTTCTCGTGGCAACTATTTTCAAGTTTACCACAAAACATTCTTTTAGAAAGTCTTTGTTAAATTGATTTTTTTTATATGTTCAATCCTGTTAAAGTATAATTCTGAAATAGTGGACTTGGACAAATGACTATGAGTTGCCATTGTGCTTTGGATTTGCAGATTATGAAAAGGCATTTGATTCTATAAACATTTCATCAGTGATTAAAACATTGGATCATCAAGGTATAGATCCAGGATAGGAAAGTCAACATTGAGAAGAGTGTAAGACAGGGTGACTCCATATCTCCAAACTTTTTACAGCAGTGCTGCAAGAAGTATTTTGTGGATTAAAATGGGAAGCTAAAGGAATGAAAGTAAATGGAGATTATTTAAGTCATTTACATTTTGCAGATGATGTAGTTGTTTTTACAAATAATGCTTTATAGTTGCAGAAAATGTTGCAGGAGTTATCAGATGAAAGTAGGAAAGTAGGATAAAGATAAATGTTAAAAAGACTAAAGTAATGTTTAATGGATTTTTTTAAAATATGAAAATAAAGTTTGATTATGGTGAGTTAGAAGAAGTTAACAGCTACAAATACATTGGTCAGTTTATTAATACAGATGGAAACATAATGGATGAAATTAATCATAGAATTAAACTTAGTTGGAGTGCTTTTGGTAGAAATAACTTGATACTAAAACAAAATATGCCTATGTGTTTGAAAAGGAAGGTTTTTAATAAATGTGTTTTGCCAGTTCTTACTTATGATCTGAGACTTGGACACTTAATAGAAGAGCAATGCAGAGACTTCAGACCACTCAAAGGAGTATTGGAGAGATGCATGTTAGGAGTAACAAGAAGAGATCGAAAATACAATATATGGGTAAGAAAACAAACAAGTGTTATTGACCTCATTGAAAAAATTAAAAGACTGAAGTGGAGTTGAGCTTGATATATTGTTAGAAGAGATAATAATAGATGGACAATTGAAACTTTAAACTGGATTCCAAGAGATTGTAAAAGACCCAAAAAGAGACCACTTGTGAGACAGATGGATGAAAAAAGAAAGTGTGCAGGGGTGATGTGGAGAAGAGAAGCTAAAGATCAGAGATGGATTGAACTTGGAGAGACTTTCATACTACAATGGATTAATAATGGTTGATGATGATGATAGTATTACATCCATCAAATTGAAAAATATATTAATTGGTTTTATGATCATGCCATTGTATTCTTAAAATTTTATAAATGCATGTAATATACTTGTAAATTTAATACAAATATATAATTTAAACAAATACATTGATAAATCTGGAAACACATATAAAAATATTTTTAAAAAATCACTCAAAAAAGTTTAATTATTTATACAATGTAATATCACAAATTTATTGTTATGTCATTTAAATCAACATGTTTTTTTTTTATATAAGCTTAAATTCAAAATATTTTAGAGTTTTTAGTATTAAAATTTTTTTAGTTGGGGATAATAAAAAAAAAGAAAAGAAATCAAAATTAATAAGCAGTTTATTGATTTAAAGTTTATTATAAATTAATAAACTCTATTTTTTAATGTTATATTACACGATTATCTTTGCGACTACAATTGAAACTTTTTTTTTATTTTTATCAAACAACAAACACCGCAATTATTATTAATTCATTAGAAAGTTGGCTTTTTTTTTTATGAAAAAAGAGAGGGGAAGGAGATAATATAGTCAAAATGTCTATAAGTTGGTAAAACTAATAATAAAATATACATTTTGACGATAGATACTACATAATTAAATCTTTAATTTTAATAAATATTTTATAATTTGAACAAATACAAATATATTTGATGAGCTTTAGATGACTGGTTAAAATTCTGTCAAATACACTGTTTTAGTCAATTAAAAAAGAAATTCTAATTAACTTGTTTTTAGTAAATCATTGGCATTATTTATTATTTTCCAGGTTGAATCTGTCTACTAGACTATAAAGATTTACTATTATTTAAATCTACGATATTGCATGTACCTGAGACGCTCATGATCTGAGATTTGGATCGAAGCCATATAAAATCGAAACAATTTTCAATTTTCAAACAGACTAAAATTTTTTTATTAGAAATCCAGTTTAAATATTTCAATTTATTGATCAGAAAATGATTATTTAAATATTCTTAGAGTTAAACAAATATACAAACTGAAAAAAGTTTCATTAAACTAGTAGTTGAAAATATTTTTTATTAGTAATGCATTGAATTAGAGATTATCCAATAATGAATAACATTTTTGTAGTATAATTTTCACTAAACCACTTTCAAGCAAGGTAGGGTAATGAAAATATATTAATAATTTTTATTAGTCATTCTTTAAGTTAGAGATTATCCAATAATGAATAATATTTCTGTAGTGTAATTTTCATTATATCATGTTTAAGCAAGATGGGAACTAGTTTATGCCCACTTTTTAACATCTTGTGGACGGTTGTAATCATAAACAACTGTTGAGGGCTGGTTCAGCATGAAATATGCACCTTGGAGATCATAGATTTTTTCATATGTCTTTGGTCATATGTTTTTGATTATATTCCTTCATAAGATGTTAAAAAAGAGGATAGATAGCAAACAAAGTACAAAGCTACAAAGTGGAGTAGTAAAATTACACTATTGAAACTTTATTCATTATTGGATAATCTCTAGTGTAATCAATGATTAATAAAAATTATTAATACACGTTCATTAAGTGATTTATGTCAAAGTTATGAGGGCAGCACATTTTACACTTATCTCTTAAACTGTAATAATCTATCTATCTATCTATCTATCTATCTATCTATCTATCTATCTATCTATCTATCTATCTATCTATCTATCTATCTATCTATCTATCTATCTATCTATCTATCTATCTATCTGTCTGTCTGTCTGTCTGTCTGTCTGTCTGTCTGTCTGCCTGCCTGCCTGCCTGCCTGCCTGCCTACCTACCTACCTACCTGTCTGTCTGTCTGTCTGTCTGTCTGTCTGTCTGCCTGCCTGCCTGCCTGCCTGCCTGCCTACCTACTTACCTACCTGTCTGTCTGTCTGTCTGTCTGTCTATCTATCTATCTAACTATCTATCTATCTATCTATCTATCTATCTATCTATCTATCTATCTATCTATCTATCTATCTATCTATCTATCTATCTATCTATCTATCTATCTATCTATCTATCTATCTATCTATCTATCTATCTATCTATCTATCTATCTATCTATCTATCTATCTATCTATCTATCTATCTATCTATCTCTCTATCTCTCTCTCTCTCTATCTATCTATCTATCTCTCTATCCCTCCTCCCTCCCCCCCCCCCCCCTCCCACCCCCCCCCCCCCCCCCCCCCCCCCCCCCCCCCCCCCCCCCCCCCCCCCCCCCCCCTATCTACCTACCTACCTACCTACCTACCTACCTACCTACCTACCTACCTACCTACCTACCTACCTACCTACCTACCTACCTACCTACCTACCTACCTACCGACCAATGATAAAGATATGTGTGATATTGTGGTCTGGGCCAACTGATGAGTGCTGGTTGAGTACAAAATGTTTATCTTGATGATCATATATTTTTTTTCACTTGTTTTTGGTCATTTGTTTATGATTATATTCACCCACAAGGTATTAAAAAGTGGATAGAAACCAGTCCCTGCCTTGTTTAAAAGAGGTGTAGTAAAAATTGCACTATAGAAATATTATTCATTAGTAGTTAAAAAGTCTTGTAATGTTTTCTTTTTCATTGTTTTAATATATTAATAAAAATAAAATTTAAAGCATTATATCAACATTACAATCACACTAAAAAAAAAAAATCGTAAAAGCTACATATAGTTTTAAATACATCTAAAAAAATATTTCACATGGAAAAAAGACATGAGTTATTCCATGTGGTTATGTTTTATTTTATATCTAGATAAGAATAATTTGTAGGTTAATGAATGATTAGTGCAATAACTATTAATATATTTGTCAAGCGTTGGTGGTCTAGTGGTTAGCATAGCTGCCTTCCAAGCAGCTGGCCCTGGTTCACTTCTCGGTCACCACATTTGACATATGAAAAAAAAAACTATTAATATATTTAACCAAAGGAGTTAATATCTGCATAGAGAGTTTACATTTAAAATGTATTATATAGATAATTTGTTTTTTTTTTGTTTCATCAATATCTTTCATTTCATCTCTACCACATACACAAATTTCTACCAGCACAAAAATTCAAAATATCTCTTTTTATACATACAAATATTTCTAGCAGCCAATGCTAAATACTATTAATAACTATTTTTAATACATCATTTAAACAAAAAATAACAGAAATATCTCTCTCTCTCTCTCTCTCTCTATATATATATATATATATATATATATATATATATATATATATATATATATATATATATGATTCAAACTTCCACAAGGACAGTTTCATTGGCTCTGTTATCTCTAATCTTCAAATTATGAATAAATTATATAAAAGTCTACAATTTTGATGTTATAATGTGGAATAAAATATATATACATTCTAGGATTAATTATGATGTAAACAAAAGAGTAAATGGATTCAATTTTATGTAATAATTAGAGAAATAAATTAGCACAGTATTATTAGGTAAATAACAATTTAGACTGAAAACCTTTAAGCAAAAGTAATTGGCTCTAATAGCCCCCATTAATAATGGCTTATAGAAAAAGCAGGGTTAAAATTAAAAATATTTATTATATTATGTAAAGAAAATCTTAAAATATAAAAAAATATGGAGGCTTTATATTTTGGTGGTAAAAGTTGTAATAAAATTACAATTAACTCTATTCAGCTAATTAAAAAATAATCTAGATAATGTATATTTTAAAAATGTTATATCAGTATAAAGATATACATTTATTACAGATTTCATAAAAATTTAAGTTTGTAAAAAAAATGTTGTTAAAAATTAATACAAATCTCTTTAACTGATAAAAACCTGGAAAAAAGATGACGATATTGTATATTAATGTTGCCTAAGATGATATACTACAAATAAAAACATGAAATCTAGGATGAAATATTAAAATTAACTTCCAATATAGAAATAAAAACTTTAAAAAATGAATGACATATTCTTTCAAAAATGAATTAAAATAGTATAAATAATCTAATATATGCACATATTTATAAATGTTTATCAAAACTATAATTATATTGAAAGTAAATATAATAGTATATACAAAATTTACATAAAAGTATTATTAACCATTGCCATTGTTTTTCTCTCTCTTTTATTTTTTTAATGAAAACAAACTTATTTTTCATTATATTTTTATACCTTGGAAAAACTTTACATAAAATGTAAATAATTTAAAATAAAATGCCAGATTTGCAAATAAGAAAAAATAATAAATAGAAATAAATAGGCATTAAATACTTTCTTTTGGTCTTCAAGCAAAATGCATTTTAAATGGAAAAAATTGGCTTTTCTTCATTATTATTATTATTATTATTATTATTATTATTATTATTATTATTATTATTATTATTATTATTATTATTATTATTATTATTATTATTATTATTATTATTATTATTATTATTATTATTATTATTATTATTATTATTATTATTATTATTATTATTATTATTATTATTATTATTATTATTATTATTATTATTATTATTATTATTATTATTATTATTATTATTATTATTATTATTATTATTATTATTATTATTATTATTATTATTATTATTATTATTATTATTATTATTATTATTATTATTATTATTATATCATTATTATCATCATCATCATCATTATTATTATTATTATTATTATTATTATTATTATGTTTCAAAGGATAAACTTTATTAGTATTCTAAAAGGTTATACAAGTTACATTTGACACATAGTTCTTACATATAAATTAGTTTCACAAAACTGCATATGTACAATGATTTGATCAGTAACTGTATGCATTATCAAACTAGAAGTCTCTAAGAAAAAAAAGTTCAACAAAATCAATGATGATCACTCAATCATATGATAATATTCAATTAGATATACTTCAATTAAATTAAAGCAGGAATGCATCTAGTTTGTGTCATATTATTATTATTATTATTATTGTTGTTGTTGTTATTATTATTATTATTATTATTATTATTATTATTATTATTATTATTATTATTATTATTAATTTTGACGAAACATATATTGAAATAATATTCATCAAAATATGGAAAATCAATTTTCAATTACTAAACAATAATAAAAAATAAAATGAAAGTTTTTGTCCTCAGACAGTTTCTGCTAATCATCAATAAATTTTTAGAAGATTGATTTGGCTATTGTATTGAAATAAAACCTAAATGTAAACATAAAATACTTAGAAACAAATACTTGAAAATTTTACAAAAATAAGTTAAGACAATTATATATAATTTAATTATAGTTTTATAAAACAATGATGTGGTACAAGTGCATTAGCAACTTTATTCTCATAGAAAATCAATAATACTAATTAACTATTGAATTCTTCACTTGTATATGTTCATATTTAAGTGACATTAATTGGAACTAAAATTATTCATAGCATTTTTGCTTCAATTTTTTACCATCAAACAAAACTGTGAAAATATAAATAACAGTGATATGAAATTGAAAATGGTGGAAAAGTTATCTTGATAACTTTTAAATTCATTAAAAAATGTAGTTTTTTTTTTCAGAAACTGCATAGTAGTTTTGCCAGTTTATATTGCTGTGTTACCATTATCATAAATTACAATTTTATAGACTAAAAAAAAACAGTTTATGCAGGACTGACTGCTCTTATTGAACTTTTAATTTAAAAAACCTAATGATATTAGTAAGTTACATGTAGTTGACTTAGACATAAAACATTACACTATTGTTTATAACAAAAAATTGCCTAGAAAGTATTTACTTCTTTCAACTTTAGTTCACACAATGATTTTGGAATAATAGAAATATATTTTTTTTTATTATTTATAAAATATTTTTGATTATTTTTACACCCTAATTGATTGATTATTAAATAAATACACATGTAAACTTTTAATTTATTTATTTATCTTTTATTTTTAAAAATAGAAGTTAACTTGTAAACTTCATTTTTGTTTAAAATTATTGAAAGTTTTCTCAGAAAGATTACTGTTGTACCATAACTTTAGATCACAGTATTAACATTATCTTAAGTAATAATGACCTGAATTTTTAAAAATATAAAATAGCCATTAATATAAATTGACAGAAAACATTTGAAGAGGTCAGCATATTACAGAATGCAGCTAATATCAAAAAATGTTTTCATTGTCTTTTGACAAGAGAAACACCCAGAGAGTATTCACATTCTTCAGGTCTAGTTTACATGCAAATGGTTTGAAGTATAATTTAAAATATTTCTTGCTTATTTATAAAGTATTTTTGATTATTTTTATACACTAATTGGTTAATTCTTATAAAGAAATATACAGGTAAATGTTTAATTTATTTATTTATGCTTTATTTTTAAAAATAGAAGTTAATAAACTTGACCATAATATAAAGGAAAAAAAAATGTAGTGTCTATTATATCATTATCTGTCAAAATTGACTTGTTGTTAAAATCTTTTAAAATATTGTAATTTTTATAAGAAAATATCTGGTTTTAAAGCAGAATTTGATAGATTTATCATAAATGTAATTTCATTCATTCAGAAAAAAAAAACAAAGTTAAAATAAAAATGAATTCATTAATTTTTACTTTTAGTGCTTACATAAATATATGTGATTATATTTTATGGCACATTGCTATATTTGCAGGTTAGTTTTTAAAATAATCATATGTGATTTTTTAAAATATTATTTACATAGAAAAGAAATTAAAAAGATATCAAGTTCAATTTATTGAGTTTTAGCATAAAATAAAGATTTTATAGAGAAGAGAAAGATTGAGAATTTTCAAAAACTCTCACCAGATGAAATAATAGAATGTATCAGAATTTAAAGACGTTAAAAATTGTAAATAAATAAAAAATCATCGGATTATAAATGAAAATGATGAATGCTATTTTATTTAACTATAAAAAACCATCTTTAGCATTTACTTTCTCTTTCTTATTAAAAAAAATACATTTTGTTAAAATTTGTAAATCTCTTGAAAAGTAATTTTAAAAATTAGAATGTTAAGAAACAGGTTTATCCAAAATATCATGTATAATATTAGATCAATGATTAGTTTTTATGAATAAATATTGAGTTTTGTTTTATTTACACACACACACACACACAAACATATATATATATGGTTGTTTTACAAATTTCTTTTAAAACCACAATACTCTCTCTTTCTATATATATATTTAAATGTGTGTGTATGTATAATAATACTAAAAGCTAAATGGATTTATAAATAATTGTTAAAAATGAATTAACACAGACAATTCCAATATCAATAACAATCAACAAATTTAAACTGGTGTCAAATCAACATCCTTTTAACAATAAAGGTGGAATCCCTAAGTGGATTCCACCTTTATTATGTAATATACTAGATTACCTCCTGTCTCACTGGTTTATTAAGTAAATGAAATATTCTCAATCTAGAATACAAAATACAACTTTTTAAAAGAAATGAATGGACCATCTTATTTCTTTTGCCTAAGTTTATTTATGTAGGCAAATGTGAAGTACTTTGGGAAAAACATGAAGATTTTAAACATTATATGATCAATTTAAGATCTTAAATTGATCAATTTAAGGTTTTCATGCTTTTTTTTCAAAGTGCCTTAGTTTGCCTATATAAATAAATTTAGATTAAAACAATAAGGCAGTTCAGTCTTTTCTCTTAAAAAGTTTTATCTTGTGCTGGGATTGAGAGTATTTCATTTATTTAATAAACCAGTATTGGGGTATTAATCAAGGGTATTATATAATATTAACCACTAGGAAAAGTTTAAATTTACATATTTTGTTTTTGATTTAATATTGACTAGCTGCAAATTGAAAATTTTCTCAAATGTCAATTAATTAAAACAATATAAAGGAATTTGAAATATTGCTTTAAAAAAATAATATATCCTCATACTTAACAAATTCAGAATCATGAAAGTTTTATGGATTGTTTTATTCTTGTTTACTCTTTAAAGAAAATAGTTAGATATCTATTTGCTGATCAATAATTAAAAGTTAGTTAAATTGGTTATGAACCAGCTGTCTGAAAGAAAAAAAACTTAAGCTATATGGGATTTGAAGACTTTTAAACTACTTTATCACTATGCTATAGGATTCTTGAAAAAAAGTGACAAATATTTTAAAGTGTTAATAATTCAAATCCTGTTTTACAAAATCAGTATTTTCAATAGTAAACTGTTTGCTTTTAAATATTAATTATTGTGAATTAAAAGCTCAACAATTAAACTTTTATTAATTACATTTTTAACTATACAATTAAAATTAACTATATTTATTATTAAATTACTATTTATCTGCATACTAATAGCTATATTTTATGCCTTATTCTTTACTGCTTTCTGTGAGAGGTGGCTTGAGAAGCCTTTGTCTTGCTGTGGGATATTTAAAAATTGTGTTACTTATATATATATAAAACCAAATTTTTCTACAAAACTAGATGATTTTATAAATGTAATTACTAAATATGAGCTCAAACTTATTCAAATCACAAATCTTCGATTTGTTATCAAGACAACTGCTATAAGTAAAAGAGCCATATTTTACTTATAGAGGTTGTCTTGGGAAAAAAAATTGACGATTCATGTTTTACATAAAATTGAGCAGTTATTATGTGATTATATATATATGATAACAGATGGCGTTCTACCAAAAACACCGTCAAGCGTAGTTTTCTGTTTACATAAACGTCAGAGCGAGCATTTACTATCTCTAACTTTAATTCTACTTTCAGATCATGATTTCAAGCTATTTGCTATCGTCAGTGAAAGACAGGAATAAGAAACTAGATCTAAACACAAACTCTGAGCATTTATGAAACAGTTTCTATTCAGCTTGCAAGCGTGAATCTTTTAGACACTTAATGTCTTCAAACTCAGCATAGCAAGTCAGATAGCTACATGGGTCTGATCTCAGTTCAGAATCACCACATAGTAGAAGCCTCTGCAATATACATCATTGCAAGAAAGACCTCAAAGGTACATTTATGAAAAACAAAAAAAAAACCACAAGTTAAAAAACTTGCTAACGCTTGTATTTATGATAACAGATGGCATTCTACCAAAAACACCATCAAGCATAGTTTTCTGTTTATATAAACGTCAGAGCGAGCATTCACTATCTCTAACTTTAATTCCACTTTCAGATCATGATTTCAAGCTATTTGCTATTGTCAGTGAAAGACAGGAATAAGAAACTAGATCTAAACAGAAACTCTGAGCATTTATGAAACAGTTTCTATTCAGCTTGCAAGCGTGAATCTTTAGACACTTAATGTCTTCAAACTCAGCATAGCAAGTCAGATAGCTACATGGGTCTGATCTCAGTTCAGCATCACCACATAGTAGAAGCCTCTCATTGCAATCATTGCAAGAAAGACCTCAAAGGTACATTTATGAAAAACAAAAAAAAACCACAAGTTAAAAAACTTGCTAACGCTTGTATTTATGATAACAGATGGCATTCTACCAAAAACACCATCAAGCATAGTTTTCTGTTTATATAAACGTCAGAGCGAGCATTCACTATCTCTAACTTTAATTCCACTTTCAGATCATGATTTCAAGCTATTTGCTATCGTCAGTGAAAGACAGGAATAAGAAACTAGATCTAAACACAAACTCTGAGCATTTATGAAACAGTTTCTATTCAGCTTGCAAGCATGAATCTTTTAGACACGTTAATGTCTTCAAACTCAGCATATCAAGCCAGATAGCTACATGGGTCTGATCTCAGTTCAGTGTCACCACCTAGTAGAAGCCTCTGCAATATACATCATTGCAAGAAAGACCTCAAAGGTACTTTTATGAAAAACAAAAAAAAAACACAAGTTAAAAAACTTGCTAACGCTTGTATTTATGATAACAGATGGCGTTCTACCAAAAACATTGTCAAGCATCAATGCTGAGTTTGAAGACATTAACGTGTCTAAAAGATTCACCCTTGCAAGCTGAATAGAAACTGTTTCATAAATGCTCAGAGTTTGTGTTTAGATCTAGTTTCTTATTCCTGTCTTTCACTGACGATAGCAAATAGCTTGAAATCATGATCTGAAAGTGGAATTAAAGTTAGAGATAGTGAATGCTCGCTCTGACGTTTATGTAAACAGAAAACTACGCTTGACGGTGTTTTTGGTAGAACGCCATCTGTTATCATAAATACAAGCGTTAGCAAGTTTTTTAACTTGTGGTTTTTTTTTTGTTTTTCATAAATGTACCTTTGAGGTCTTTCTTGCAACAATGTATATTGCAGAGGCTTCTACTATGTGGTGATGCTGAACTGAGATCAGACCCATGTAGCTATCTCGCTTGCTATGCTGAGTTTGAAGACATAACGTGTCTAAAAGATTCACACTTGCAAGCTGAATAGAAACTGTTTCATAAATGCTCAGAGTTTGTCTTTAGATCTAGTTTCTTATTCCTGTCTTTCACTGACGATAGCAAATAGCTTTTAATCATGATCTGAAAGTGGAATTAAAGTTAGAGATAGTGAATGCTCACTCTGACGTTTATGTAAACAGAAAACTACGCTTGATGGTGTTTTTGGTAGAATGCCATCTGTTATCATAAATACAAGCGTTAGCAAGTTTTTTAACTTGTGTTTTTTTTTTTTTTCATATATATATATACAATTTGAATCTCATGTATGGATTTTCTGTTGTTTTTCAGTTCAAATAATATATTAAAAAAGTTATTTTTGACGGCGTTTAACACTGGTTATGGAAAATGTTTGTTTAGTGACATAAAACATTATATATAATTAGTAAATAATCTTTAACATTTTCCTCCAATCAAGTAGTATAACTTTTGTAAATTGAATTGTAGTTTATTTCTATGTGTAAATACTAAACTATGATGATTGAAATATGTATCGACAGAGATCTGGGTCAACTGATGAAGATAGGTTCTTCATAAATGCAATTTGAGGATTATTTTTTAAATATGTCTTTTACTAAACATTTTAAGAGAATATTAACTTTAGAAGTTTTACTATATGTGTGTTAATATATATATATAGTCTGAGTGAAAATTTATTATGGTTTGCATGTGTTGTGAGAGAGCATGATTTATGTTTATGTGTTGGAAAGTGGTTGCTTTTTATTGAGGTTGAGATGAGAGGCATTGATTAAAATACAAAAAAACAAACTTGAAAATATATAGATATATGTCATTATTATTGGATAACAACGATCATTTGTTTTCGTCTTCTTGATTGCTTTCATTTGCCTTTCTTAATGTATATGTTTATGTATATATTTTATATAATTACATTTGTGGTTCAGTATATTCGTCAACTTGAATCTACTTTTGGTTGCCATTTTCTTTTTCTAATTTGCTATTCAATTTGTTTTTATGGGAAAATATGTTATTATAGTCAAGTGTTGGTGGCTTAGCGGTTAGCATAGCTGCCTTCCAAGCAATTGGCCCGGGTTCGCTTCCCGGTAAACGAATTTGACATATGAAAAAAAAAAAGTTATTGTAAAGTATAAATGATTAAATAAAAGTCTCTTATTTTTGTATTAAAAGCTACTAATTTCTTTAATATCTCAATATTTAAAATTAATTAAAAATTTATAAACAGAGAAGATTCTCTTTGCAAAGTATTCTTTCTGCTTAAATAAATTATTCTTATAGAGCAGTACAACTCGTTTTATTAATTATTGATAACAAATAATTTCAAATTCTTTTATAAATATATTTTTGTATAACGAAGTAATAATTTGAAATAATAAAGTAGATTTTATTACTTTAAAAATATTTTGCAACTCAAGTATCATCTATAGACTCTTGATTTTTTACCCAAAACTTTAACCCATATTATTTAAATCACGGCTCAATTTTTTGAAATATATTTAATATTTAAAAATTGTCCTTATGTTTGACGTTTTATTATTATTTTTTTAAAAAAAATATGCCCATACACGCAAAAAAAAAAAATGAACACATAGCCAGGCACATTGATATAAAGGTCATGTACAAGTATATTTTTACAGTATTTATTTTTTATTATATTAGCTTATAATTCATTTAATATATAAACAAGGGATGGGCAGACATCTCTACAATGTAATAACTGAAACACAGGCTTATTAAATGGATTATGTCCTATACATGAGGGATCAGATTGACCTTAAATTAGCTTATATAATTTTTTAAATAAGGAAGAGATAGAGCAACATATAAATGATTGAGATAATAATAAAAACTGAAAATAGATTAGAGGGAGTTTTTAATATGTTAAATGAAATACAAAGTCAAAAGTTTTTTATTTATTTTAGTAATCTGCTCTATTTTAAAAGCAATAAAAACACATTCTAACTATATTACATTTAATTTAAAAGTATCAAATTTTTGCACTCACAATTTTGATATCAAACATTCAGATAAATACAATATTGATTATTACTAATCATTTATTAAATTAGAGATTATCCCTAATCTGGCTATAAAATTTATATCACAGTTAGTGATTAATAGCTATATTTCAATTAAACATAAACACATGAAATAATTCAACTTTATTTCTCTCTTTTGTAGTAATATACATTTATGATGTACTTAATACTTTCACTTCGGCACACATTTTAAAGAAATATAAATTTGCAAAAGTTTCATGCGAAACTTGCATTTTTCAGTTGATCCGGGTCACAATGAAATGATAAAAATTGAATAAATTATGAAATCATATGTAAGAGGTTGTGATTTGAGCTGGTTCAGTATGAATAGCATTTTGGGTATTATTTGACTATTTCAGATGTGATTATTCACAATTCAAAAAAGGGTGGTGGAGTAAAAGTTTTAAGTATATTTAATAAATTATTGTTTCTAATTTTTACATTTATTTTTACTACTCCTGACAGTCGACTTTAAATTATATGTTAATATATATAATATTTTATTTAGCCATTAATTAAAAAGAGGTTTATCGTTTTTATATTTTGTTCTATTATTCACTTAAAAATTTCAATCAACATTATTATTTACATGATTTTTTTAATTATTATAAAAGAATATTCTTTCCTTGCCTTCTGGATAATTAGCAGCGATTATTTGAAAAAAGTAGGAAAAATTATCTATTGGAAAGTGTTACTAGTTTATATTTAGTAAGATATAATTAATTGCCTTCAGAAAAACCTTTCAGCGTTAAACTAAAACTTAGGTCTTTTAATATGTTTTATTTAGTGCTTCTAGTTCGAAATAAAATTATTCATAAGAGCTATGGATTCAGGAATTTTGATAAAAAGTTTAAGTCTTAGTCTACAAATTTTGGGAAGACTTTGTAACTTTATGTTTAATTGTATGTTGGTATTCTGTCATTATAACTATTGAAGCAGTCAATCTTAGCTTAAGGTTGAGCTTCATGTTTCCATCTACTAACCTATGTTCAAACTCTATATCCCATCCTGCTCCTTTTGTCATGTATATATATTTTATGTATATATCTGAGATGCTCACCTAAAAATTTATAAATTTTAACTTTCAATAACATTTTTTAAAATTATTATTAATTCTTTTTTATTAATTATTAGTTCTTTTATTATTAAAGTATTATAGATGTGGCTCATATATATATATATATAATATAATATATAAAAATATATATATATATATATATATATATATATATATATATATATATATATAGGAGCAAAAACTTACTAACAATATTGATTTTTAAATATTTTATTATATGTCATTCTTTAAACTTTTTCTTTCAAAGTACTTTTTTCCTATTAAACTATATTTTTCTTTTTAAATCCAAAATGGAAGATGCAATTGTAAATTGTCTAAAAATAATTAAAGGGTTGGAAACACTATTGTTTTAATCTGGGGAAGGTATTTTTAATTAAAGTTTTTACTTAAAATGGGATTAAGATTAAAGATTTTCTTTGTTATAAACATTTTTGTAAATCTATTTTTAATCTGGAAATAGATTTGAATTTATTTTTGGACATTATCTAACAGTTGCATCTTTCAAAAACAATGAACTAAGTAATTAAAAGCATTTTAAAAATACCTGGGCAGGAGTATAAAATGGGCAGATTTTAAATCACCAATAGATGAGCTACTATTGAAAGAACTGCAGTGAACATAACCCACACTGGTGCGAAAGTTAAAAAATAATGATGTAGTAATAAGTCCACCACCCTTCTCAGCCCTATTGAGTTATCATCTGCTGCTGCCATTATATAATGCTCCCATAGAATGAAGTAAAAACCCGATGGAGAACTTTGGAATGCTAAATAGAAGCTTGTTGTCACATAAGAACTGCCATGCATGAGTTGGACTTTTTAATATGGACTCTTAAAATGGTGTAAGGTAAATTATTTCAAACCACCACCATTGAAACTAAATCTAGCTTGCCTAATTAATCTCGAATTCTACCATCAAGATTTCTCATGTATTATTTAACTTTGCCTTTTTTAAAAAATATGTAAATGTAATTTGCTCTTAAATAATTTCTATAAATTTAATCCTATCTTATATGCTCTAACTTTCCTTAACTTTGGTGTGGTCAATTATTTATAGTTATTTAATACTTGATTTTATATATATGCTTTTATTATTATTATGCCAATCTCTAACAATCTGATGAGTTGAATTTTGTAAAATCTTTTCTTTCTTTTAAGTAAACCTTCATGAATAAAGGTTATTTAATGTCTCCTTAAAATATAATGCATTATTAATTAATACATTCACCAGATTGTTTTTATGAATCAACATTTTAAGTTCGTTTTTAGTATAACAACTTTATTTGTTTAACTCTCGATTTTCTACCTAGGGAGAGTCCAGAACTCAAGCTATCTAATGCTCTGAAACTTATTTATTTTATAAATGTTATTTATTCAATTCTGAAAGAGTGACTTATTAATTGTTTTCTATATATAACTGCTAGTTTTATTTTATTGTTCCACACTCTTAAAATTTCAAATATTGTATTTAAATATCCAGTTATTGTAAAATCAATGAAGGTGAAATTGATTTATTTTAAATAACAGAAAAGGGAAGGTGGTAAATCTTAATGTTTCTTTTACTAGAAAAAATCTTAACATATATTTTATTTAGGGAAATCTCTCTCTCTATATATATTCTAGTGGCATAGCATATTAATTATATAAATTATGGCATTCAAATAAGGGTCATTCATTTTAAAGCAGTAAAACTTATTCAATGTTGTTAGTGACATTTATCATTACTACGTTACTGACATTAGGCCTTATCTTTGTGTTTATATATATATTACATGTTTCTAGTCTTCTAATCTGGGGATTGTGACAAGTTTGAACCCATAGATTTATTTCTCAAGCCTTGTCCTGAGGATAGTTGAGCTACCCAGGAACATTTATTTCATATAAAAGGGCCTCTGGTGATGATTTCCTAAGTCTAGCACATGCTATGCCTATCCACTTTCTTCATATAAAAAGGTCTCTGGCATTGATTCCCTAAGTCTGGCACATGCTATGCCTATCCACTTCATTTTTTTCATCTGGAAGCATGAGTTTTCCTGTTATTTCTTGGCTAATTATGTCAGCACCACAAACTTCTTCATATTATTATTTCTTTTGCTTCATGACCCAGTTTTAATGCTCTAATATTAAAATTGCACTCTGCTTAAAATATATATAAATGTTAACTATTACTAGTTTTATTAATTAAATTTATTTCAGTCTTATACAATCCAACCATTGTAACTTATTTCTGTTTTTAAGAGTATATATATGCCTTGGGGAAAATAAAGCATTCTTCTTACCAGTGCTAATTATCAGAATTTTCATTAAGTATTTTTGTCTTATAATCAAATATGTTTTCAAATGTATTTTATTTATTTTCATGATCGTAATGGCATGAAAATAATTTATATTATATCTGTAATGAATCCCAAAATGCTCCTCGAAGTAATAGGTTAGTTACCATGTTTCAGAACCGTAAATCAAAGTGTTAATAGCAATATTATGTAATTCTTTCTAATAATAGATTGGCATCTTAATATTGGACCCACCAAAGATGTGTGTTTATTTATCATATATTATTTAGCTAATAATAGAGCATATGAGAAATAATAGTGTGAATGACACTATGTAATCATCTACCGCTTGCTCATTCATGCAGACCCTAATGTATACAATTAAGTCATAATGTATAATAATCTATCATTATATTAAACTATATTTTTATTATCTAACTTGTCTGAGTAGTTTGAATTCCTCTTTTCTCCACTTCCAAAAGTGCAGCCATGCTTATATATATATTAGTTTAGTCATAGTAATAGATGTCTCATTGTCTTTTCACGCTTTGCTAGTGGGCCAGATTAAAATTAATTCTCATGTGCCATCACTATTATGTTATTCATTAGGTGTTAGATCTGGGGTGTAGAGAGTGGGTTTGAATTCAGGATGGTCCCTGACCTAAATCTCAGGCTTGACTGGGTTTGAAGTACAGTTTGTGAGTTCCAGCTTATGTTAGATGGATAAACATGTTTTGACTGGTACGCTATTAATGTGAAAAAAAATACTAAAACAGTTTGAATCTAAAATTTAGTAAGTTTTATTGTACCAAGTATACTTTCAATGCTTTTATGTCATATTCATGGTCAGCAGACTAATTATGAATATGATGCCAGAAAGACAGATTATTTGAATCATTTTTAAAAAATATTACAATCATTAGTTGAAATTAAAGGGATTTAAATACAAACTCTCAAAATCCTTTAGTTATTTACTCCATCTTATGTAATCAATACACATGATCATATACATGTGAAATAAATGATCTTCAATATAAATATTTTGTATTGAACCAGCATTCATCAATTGGTCCAGAAAATCATCTACCACACTCATATGTAATTAATGCTCATTTTATATTAAGATTGCAAATCTTCAAACTTTAATAGACATACTTCAATCTTCTTCACCCTCCAACTCTTCAGCCATTCATATTATTAAAAATCTGATGATGGAATACTCAAAGCCCATGTTGATGCCAATAATGTTGTCATACCTATGATGAATTTAAGTCATACTACTCCCTCACATAGAAGCCTTAGTTTTTTTTAAAAATTGATTAATATTTTTTATTTGATTTCAGAACAACTGGATAACTTTTGATAAAGAGAAATGGTTAAGATCTGAGAAAAGTTTGAAGATAATTAAGGATCAGGTTGCCCATCCTACTGCCCTAATTATACCAATTATTTGATTCAAGATAATTGTTCCTAAAGAATTAAAAGTTAAGATAAAATAGTTTATCATTAATTGCTGCCTTTCTTCTCATACATCATAGCATCGGCTGGGACGCTGCCTTTTAGCACGATTTACCCTAATATCACAACTTAAGGTCTACTTCATAAATTTTACTTAATGCATTAAAACAATGAGATGTTTACAAATTTTTAATATAATTTGCTTTTACTTAGATAAAGGACGTTTTTCTGCGTTTTAAAATAAAAATATCCCTACCAATCAATTATTGGTTGATAAATAAAGTCTTTAAGTGTTAGAAATATCAGTAGTTAAAACAACAATGAATACTTACCAATTACTTTTTGTTTTTTGAAACTTACAAAATTGAGTCTTAATTCTAAAACACAAATATGCATACTTATGCTTATAATTTCAAAAATAAATATTCTTAAATATACAGTGAGTAGTATGCAAAGAATTATCAATTTTCTAGAGCAGCAACATTTAATTATTATCAGTAAGTGAATAATAGCTACTTTTAACCACAAAATAACAGAAGAATGGACACTATATTGTTGTTGTTGTTGTTTTTTAAAAATGTAGATTAAATAGTTTTATAAGAGAGAAACATATTTAGGGCTGTTTTTTGATTTTAATTTTTTATGCATTTGATATTAAATCGAACGTATTGAATATTTATTTTTGGAATATACAATTTTGAAAAAAAAAAAAAAATTAAATTCTATCAAGATTATGACAAATTTAAAGGTAAATAAAAAAAGAAGATGAAATTTTTATAATTTGTATAATAAAAACAGGAATTAACCCAACACATTGAGTAAATTTCTTTTTTAATGAAAAAAATTAAAATAAATTCAAAATGTTTAGAGAAATACAATATACAAATAAATAAATAATTGACAGATTTTATTGCTAGGGAGTTCATAAGATGTTCGACCATTAAAAAGAGCAAGACCCAATCTGAGAACCTTAAACTTTAGGCTTTGATACTCTACTATTGCATCAACCATGCAAAACAATACAAGAATAAAAATAGATTAGTAAAAATAATGTTTAATTGAGTATGTAGTAAGTATTAAGAAACATGTTGGGCAAGAAAGATTTTACAATATACAAAGTTAGACCATGGACAATTTATTATTATGTATTTATGTAAGAAATATGATAAATATGTAAAGAATATATTAGATGTATATAATTTTGAGGAATGGGGGAAAAGGATAAATATATTAATTATCTATTTTTATATGCTCTGCATAATTAATCTGTATTTTCTTTACCATCTTATTTTACCATGTACTTGATGATTAAGTAATGATGTCTCATTCTTTGTTGCTAATAACAGCAATAGTATGATGACCAAAATTATCAAGGCATAAGCAACTTTCAAAATACATTTAACTCATTTAAATTCCTTATTAGAGCCTATTAAATGAATTACTGGTTTTTTCTTTTTGTTGTAATACTAATATGTCAGTCATTATTTTACATTTTGTGACAATTATAGTATTAAATTTTAAGAGCAACAATTTATTTTATTTATTCTAGTTTTCAACCACTAATGTAAGCTTGAATAGTCAATTGTTACTAGATAGTAGTGCTATAATCTACATTTCTGAAGTATCTTCTGGCTAATGACCTTTTTATTAAAAGTATGGATTATTTATATTTACCCATCAAGAATCCACCTTTAATTCTTTTATACTATCAAGCTAATAGCCAAAAAGAAAAAACACTCAAAAGTTTTGAATTATAATCAACTTAATTAGATCTGATTCTAATTAATAATAATATATTTTAGAGATATGAATTTTATATTAACTGTAGCTTTTATGTTTCGGCTATAATAATAGCAACAAAATATCACAAGATTTTTCCATTGCAAGCATTTAAAATCAAGTGATAATTTTTTTTGTTTATTAATTTTTCTTTTTCTCTTTATTAATTGATAACATTCTAATTCATAATAGTCATGCTCTTTCTGTCCCTCCACAAATCTTTCTGAAAAATCTCTGTTTTTAATTTTTCTATTTTTTTTGTTGTAATGCCTCTTTTTTCCCAGTAGTATCCAGTATATATGTTATTTGGGTAATTTTACGTGAGACATCTTCTGTACATGTCAATACCAAATATCTTGTTTTGATGTTATTTATTGTAGTATACTCAATATTCATTGTTTCTCAAATTCTTTTATTGCTTTTGTATTTTCTCACTGATCTTTCTGGAGATTTTTGTTAAAAATCTATTCTGCAGCTGTCAATTTTCTTTTCATTCTTTTTCTTAACTATTAAATTTCATTTCTATATTATAATGATTATTTCCAGTGTTGTGTATATAATCTTTATTTATTGATTTTTTATATATTAAATGATCCCAACAACATTCTATTTATGATTGTTGTCGTTTTTTAACTCAGTACATTTTTTTATAACTTCAAATTTTTATTCTTATTTGGGTAATCGTCATGTCTAGATATGTACATTTCTTCCATTTTATAATCTAATATTATATCCTGTTACATTTCTCTAATACCCATATTTCTCTTTTTGTTATATTTATTTCCAGGCCTCATTTCCTATGTTCGTCTATTTATGTTTTAAATATAGAAATCAAATCATCATGATAATGAGCCAGAATTATTTGATCATCAGAATACTCAATGTATAAAGTGTTTTCTTATTATGTAAAGGATTTACCATTTCCCGAACTTAATCTTAACTGTAAATTTCTAAATTTGCATGATTGTTTAATAAATAATAGGTCATAGATATTGTTTATGTCAATCAGACTTCATACTTTTATAAAAACTTTAGCTGAAAGATTTAAATGTAAGTGTATGAGTATGAAAAAGCTGCTTTCCTTTTTAAGATTTAATATATTGTCTCATTACCATTATAAAAGATTCTGAAATTTCATGCTGGGCTTTTTAATAATATTTCATTAACACAAAGGTTTTGTGGAAAGTGCTATTACAAGTCATTAATGATAATAAGTATGTGTAATTTATATATTATTTTAAGTATACTTTCAGAATCACCAGAAATATGTAAGTTAAGCATCAGTTTCATCTACATTTTGTATCAGGCTAGTTAGCACTTTAAAAGTACAGGTAAAATGCTCCCCCCCCCCGGAAATACCTGGTTTCTGAGGTTTTTCAGATTTATGACATTTTTCGGATTGTAAGAATTTACATTCCTTCATAGCCAATCCAAAATCTTCTAATAATATAAATGAAAATCAATTTTATATTATCTATAGCTTTGTTTATATATAAATTCTTTCTGTGCTATGCATATTTATTGACGTGATAGAGTGACTAGTTCTGCATCGCAAGATTTTTATAATAATATTGTTTTTTAAATTTTTTTTTTAGAATTAAGTATATAAACTAATTTATTTATTGTGAAAGATTAAAGTTCACCTTTACAATTTTGCTTGGATAATAGAAGTTTTTGATAAATATTCGGATTAATAGTATTCTATCTGCATATTAGTGGCTCGTGCATTTTTTCTGTTAACCAATGTTTTATAATATCTATCATCTTGACTGACTATTAATTATTATAACAGATCCAGCATCCTTTGCTTTTAATATATATATAATATGTTCAGATATTAATGCTGATTTTTCTTTTGCTTGTTGCCTTAGAAATCTCCTCCTCCTCCTCCTCCTCCTCCTCCTCCTCCTACTACTACTACTACTACTACTACTACTACTACTACTACTAATAATAATAATAATAATAATAATAATAATAATAATAATAATAATAATAATAATTAATAATAATAATATGTCATTATTATTTTTATTATAGAGTTAAGCTATTCGGAATAGAATTTATTTTTATTTTGTCTTGAATTGATTTTAGAACTTAACTTCTTCATTACCATTATTTCTATTAGAAATTGTAGACATTAAAAATTTATTTTTAATGACTAATTTTTAAATAAATATTGTTATAAATAAAATAAATAATTTAATGGGATTACTACTAAAAAGTTTATAAGAAGTTTTAAGCACTGAAAATAACAAAGCTGGGTGGATTCATGGACCTTAACTTTTAGAATATGCTATTTTATCACTGCATCAAATCATGCAAGGCAATCCTGCTATTATTGCCCAACAATAAGACTATATATAAATAATAAGAATGTTAAAAAGTCTCACAGAAAGCAGTTTATTTCTTCTAAGTAGATATTGTGAAGGTAGTTTTATAAATTTAATTTACATTACATTAATATTTAACTAATATGCACTCGTTTTAAATTGCCTATTGAAGAGAAAAGATTTCTCTGATATTCTTCTAAATAACAACAGTAAAAAAAACACAAAATTCACTGATTATGTATCTATCACTTGGAAAAGATTTTTCTTTTTTTTTCTTTTATCTTTTAGATAATAAAGCTGTTCATTTGCTTTTAATAATTTGATGGTTGTTTATAATTGAATAGTTGGGGGAAAATATTTTGTTATAAAATATTTAGTTATTTAAAGTTTTCCTTATTTCTCCCTGGATTCAAATCCTAGGCCATGTGCTGGTTTAAACTCTCTCTCTCTCTCTCTCTCTCTCTCTCTCTCTCTCTCAGTAATAAATACTCTAGAACATTTAATTTAAAGACATTTTAAAACAATCTATAAGTTACATTTAAATATTTTAATAAAAACTATAAAATTACTTATAAAATAATAATTTAAAATAATTTGATCTAAAGCATTATTTCTGTTACCTACTTCCATCTCTTAATTTCACTATCTATTTCTGTCATTTATATATAGATATATATATATATATATATATATATTGTAATCTAATATATATATATATATATATATATATATAGGTTAGATTACAATATGCTAATAGGAAACATTTACTATAATTAATGCTAATTGTTTTATTATATAATATTATTTAGTAAATTAAAATATTATTATAAATATTTTTGCATTCTGCCAGGACTTATTTAATTACATATATAATATAATAGAATATTGAGAAAAAGAATATTCTGAATTTTTTGTAAAACATTCGACTTTGATGTAACAACACAAGGTACCAATCAAAAAGTGACACTGACAACAAAAGGCATAACCACCATCTAGTAATAATAACAAAAGCGGAAGTGTTTTTGGTTTTTAAATTAGTTTATATAATAGAAATTTATCAAACAATATATTACTTTATATAGTATTTGATTTCCATTGGCAATGCTTATTTTAATTGACACTTTGACTGGTTACATTATAATCAGAATTTATCTAAAAAAAGGTTGCAAGAAATATTTCTGTTAAAATTATTAATATTTATATCTAAAAACCTGTTATATTCTTTTAATTATATGTAAATATAAATTATTTGTGTTAATATTTTAGATAATTATTATAAAAAGAAAAAAATATACTAAAATGACCATTTCAACATTCTATTTATGTTCTTAAAATTATTATTGATAATGATTATGATTAAAATAATATTAAAGCAATAACAACAATAATTCAATAACAATTTCCATTTCTTTATTTAGTTATAAATATCCACAACTTAAGCCACAAGAGAAATAGTAAAAGTAAAATTGTAAAATAAAAACAAAGAAAAAAGTATAAAAAGATAGTAAAAAAATAATTATAATAATAAAATGTAAAATGATTAAGAAATAAATGGTTGTGCAGCCCAAGGGAAGTAAAGATTATACATTTTACGAGATCTTTAGATAATAGAGAAATTTAAAATTCTCTTTATACAATCCTTGTTATAACAGAAGTGAACATTTAAGTATATTGTATGACATATTTTAAATTCTTTGATATAAATCTTGGGAAGACAATCAGAAATAATAATATTTTGGAAAATAATTTTACACAAAATTTTTTAAGATCTATTGCTTTCTGGTAGAAAGGGATATATCAAAATCTTATTTAAATGACTTGTGGAATGCAAGTTTCTTATATCTTATCCATATTTAATGATAGCAAGAATCATAGACTAAAAAGTTTAAATTTTGTAGAATAATTCAGCAAATTTTTATGTCTATAAATAGTTTCTGTAATCTTTAAAGGCATATTCACTATGATTTTTATATGATGATGGAACTAACCAGTAGTGGAAAATATAATTGTGAGATCTCTTTGATAATCATTTGATATATTTTTAGAGCTATGAATGTAAAATCAAGATCAGAAACAATGTGGATTGTTTAGGATAAGAAGTAATAAAGTATTTGTTCATATTTATAAACATATTTTTATTTTCACATCATTTAAAGAAGTTGTCTACTTTTCATATATAAAAGAAGTCTCAATTTGATATGTCTTAAATCATTTATAATCTATATAAGAGCTAAGAATTATAATGCAATACTCCATAATGTAATAGTCAATGCCATCCTGTTTTTTTTATATTATTACACAGTTCACTAGCTTATGTTGGAATGTTCTTATCATAGCTCTTATCTTCAAGTTTATCTGATCTATTGTATTAACCCAGTTTCAGATCACTTTTTGATATCGCATATAGTGATTTAAAGAAGATAATCTATTTTTTAAGATCTCAAAGGACAGCTCTACCTGTTGCTAAAAGTCTAATCAGATTACAAAATATATGTGAGTTCCTACCATGGTTAAAATTCCATTTCAATCTATTGAATAATACAATACTGACCAATACTACTGACAGACTGGCTAAATGTTAAGAAAACATGTATCTTATATTCTATTGTTATGTATATCCAGAAGAGATGCTACAAATTTTTTACACATGTTCATAATCTATAAGACTGCTTATGTTTCACAAATGCAACAATGCAACAATAAATCATATAAAACATTTCTTATGCTTACAATATATTTGCAATTATTCATGTGCACATAACTTTGTGGGTTGCAGCAATTCAATACCAATATAATCTCCTAAAAATTTTACTGGGAGAATATCGTAAACAAAACTTGGCAATCTATATACAGTACATATTTTCAGTTGCATAACATCATAATGCAATTTGTTTTCTAAAACTATTACTGCACCCTTAATAGCAAATTTAGACTTAGAATAAATATTTCATTAATTTTTTATGCAAAAGATATTCGAATTACAAAACATAAGAATTTTTATGATTTGCATAATTATATATGATACCAAAATTATTATATTTATCTTTTGGAGCAAAATAGTTTTTTGATTGCAGTTTGATTCAACTAATTTAGATTTAAATATCAAGTAAAAATATAATGACAAAGTTGCAAATAATTGAAAGCTACCGATGATGATGGATTTTGTTTAATCATAATATCCTATTGCCAACTTACTTTCCCAAGCAGAGAATTTAAGTTAATTAAATAATTATATTAAAAGTCACTGTTCTTATATATATTTTTCTTAATGAATATAACTTCTAAAAACAATTTGCAAATAATTTTAATTTATTTTAACAACAACCGTAATAAAAAATTAAATAGTAAGTTAAATACCTTTGTTTTTCTTGAGACGTTCTAATTATAATATTTTTATTTTCAGATTTATAGTTCTGAAACCACAGGAAGTTTTTTTTATAGGAAACACACTAATGATAAAAGGTAGGATATATTTTATATGCATACTTTTTGTTATTTAATGGTTGATATTGTTCAGACTGTATTGGAAATTGCGTTTTCGATATATATATATAAATATGATGCATTACATTGTGATGTTGGATTAATGTGAATTTTTGTAAGTTTGTTCATGGTTTACAGATTAAAATGGTAGCGCAGATGTGACCGTTTTCGTTGAAGTTTGAGTCATGTGCGTGGAGGTTCTACTATTTTTTTTAGTTCTCTTGACATATTAGAAAATAGTTGCTAACAGTATTTAACATTGCTGTTAAAGATATTTTTAAGGAAATTCTTCACACATACACACACACATATATATATATATATATAATGCATTCTCATTATATCGCGATGTTAGATTAAGATGAATTTTTGTAAAATTTAATCAGGACTTGAATTGGAAATGATAGAGCAAATGAGACTGCTTTCGTAAAAGTTTGAATCTTTGGTGTTGGTTTTCTGCTGTTTTTTAGTTCTGCTAACATATGAGAAGATGGTTACACTGTATGGTGAAGATGTTTTTTAATAACATTCCACATTCATATATATATATATTCCAAACAACGGTAAACAATTTATAATACAATATAAATAAAAACTCAATAAAAACTCATAAAGAAATATTTTCGATTATATTCATAATCATTTTCAACTCAACTTTCAAAATGGAATCATCTATTACCAACCGGAAACACATGTCGATTTAAATATCCCACAATTCATTAATCCTAACATTTGCTGACTGTCTGTTTATTATCGTATTTTTATACCTACTAATAAAAACTGCCTCTTTAATTTTTCTTTTTTCATTATCTCTCTCTTGTCCTAAAATTTTTATTTTATTTATTTATTAGTAGGTATGATAATAAACAGACAGTCAGCAAATGTTAGGATTAATGAATTGTGGGATATTTAAATCGACATGTGTTTCCGGTTGGTAATAGATGATTCCATTTTGAAAGTTGAGTTGAAAATGATTATAAATATAATCGAAAATATTTCTTTATGAGTTTTTATTGAGTTTTTATTTATATTGTATTATAAATTGTTTACCGTTGTTTGGAATATATTTAAGTTTCGTTATTGTATTATTGATTTTAGTGGACATTTATTTTGTTTTATATATATATAATCAAACTACCCCAAATCTAAAATTAAACCAGACCAGCATAAAAATAATATTAAAACACAACCTAAGGTTTCACTGCTACAAGCAGACTTCTCAAGTGTAAAGAACTACAAAAAAACCACACATTATATATACTA
The DNA here is from genome assembly GCA_028023455.1 of Epiperipatus broadwayi. NCBI lineage: Eukaryota > Metazoa > Onychophora > Udeonychophora > Euonychophora > Peripatidae > Epiperipatus > Epiperipatus broadwayi. The sequence continues at coordinate 2,065,290 of JAQFVV010000200.1, read as the reverse complement.
TTAAAAACTACCCACAAATCCATTCACTTCCCATCCACCCTTAATATTAAAAGAACTCTTAAATAAGTTATTTATTGCTTGAGAATAATAAATTTTCAATAATAAAGACTCTTTAATTCTTCTTTTGATTTCATTTCTCTCAAAGAAGACAACCTTAGCTTCATCAAAATCAATAGTATGGCCTGTATCTTTTTCATGGACATACAAAGCAGAACTAAGATATCTATTTTTAACTCTACTTTTATGAACCTTTATTCTTTCATTTAAACTCAAACTACTCTGACCTATGTAAACCTTCTTACAAAATAAACAAGGAATAAAATATACCACACCAGGAATAGTCTTTCTATCAAAAACTTCTTTTGTATTATTTAATAAATTATTCAATGTAACACCCCTTTTCCAAGCAATTTTCTTATTTCCAAACAATTTACTATTTCTACACACAATTCTATAAGAAGACAATTTAAATGGCAAAGAAATAAAATCATATTTTTCTTTAACTTTTACATCCTTACAAATATTACTATTAAATAAAATACTTTTAACAAATTTATCAGAGTATCCAACACTCAAATAATCTTTATAAAATTGATATTTCTGAAACAAAGCTACCCCACTAGAATTATTTAATTTAATATTCTTATGACAATAATTCCTTAAAGCAGCTACTTTATGAGATACAGACTGATAGCTATCAGGTTTAATTATAGATCTTAATTCTTTACTTTTAACTAAATGACTGCACAATAAACAATTAGTTTCTATATTTCTAATCACCAAAAGATCTAAAAATTTTAACTTACCAAAATCTAACCCCCCCTCCTTCTAACACAAATTTTATAGAAGGATCAAAACAATTAAACTCATTTACAAATTCCTTCAATTTATCATTCTCAACTACAAATAAACAATCATCAACATATCTGACAAATAATTTTACATATAAACAATTTTTTTTAATAATAATTTCCTCTTCCATAAAACTAATATAAACTGAACAAACTAAAGGAGAAATAATATAACCTATTATCCACCCTTCCTTAATCTTATAAAAATTACCTCTATAAATAAAATACATAGAATCTTCCAATAACAAAAGTAAATCTTTAATTACCTTAATTTTATTTTTTGATAAAGAACTTTTCTTAATCAATACAGACAAAAGAACATCAATACTGCTTAACCTATTAACAGACTGATACATATTTTCAATATCTAAACTTCCAAATACCCAATTACTTTCCATTTTAAAATTATTAATCTTATCAAAAGCCTCAAAAGAAGAAGAAACTGTGTACTGACCAAAATCAACAAATTGTTTTAAAAAATTATTCAAGAATCTAGAAATACCCTCTACAACACTACCTGTAAAATCAAAAATAAATCTTAAAGGAAAACCATCTTTATGAGTTTTAATATTCACAAACATCTTAGCTGATGTAAAATCATTAGGATAGCATTTTAAATAATCTACTCTATTAAAAATTTTTAAATTAACCATTTTCTTCATAATATCTATCAATTTTCTTTTAATCAAATTACCTGGATTTTTATCTAACAACATATATTTACCATTATTTAATTCTCTATCCATTTTCTCTTTGAAATCATCTCCTTTCATAATAACAAACCTACCAGCTTTGTCTTCATGAGAAATGATTACATCATTAGCAATTAACCTATTTTTAAGATGTTTAATCTCAGCAGGATTAATAACAAATTTTTCTTTCCTTTTTAAACTTTTATTCAAAATCGATTGAATATCAACTTTCTGCTCATCACTCAAATTACTAGATTCAATAGACGAAATTGTATCAAAAACTATATTTTTTGAATGAAATGGAACAAAATTAGGGCCTTTACCAAGAATATTTAATTCTCTATCATTTAACTTCAAATCCGTAAGATTACCAACTCTATCTCAAAAACCTTATTCTCATACCCTTTATCACTACAATAAACTTTATTAACTTTCCCAAACAACCACTTTAATTTTCTTTCATATTTTTTACAATAGAAATTTGACCTATTCTGTCTAAATTGTCTCATAAAAAAATTCAAAATTGAATAATTAAAATCTTGCCTCGTTTCTAAATAATATCTATTCCTTTTATATAGATAAATAAATTTATAAAACCTTACAAAAGTTTCTTTTAAAAAACTATTCAATATATATGTTTGTAACTTAAAAACTAAATTTTTATTTTGAATCAACTTTTTATTTCTACTAAAATTAATAACACAACACCTAGGAAAAACACTAAATTCCCTACATTTTTTAAGAAAATAAATCTGCCAACGTAAAGACTCTATCTTATCACTCAATTTAGACAAATTTTTAATCCTTCTAATATTATTAAATGGAAAATTATTAAAAATTAAACTCCACAAACCCATACTAAATACCCAAATTACCAATACCCTTATAAATTAAAATCCAATAAAACCTACACACACTTCTATATATATATAACTAAATAAACACAAATACACTTTTTCAACCCAAACTCAAACAACAAACATAATATACATAAATGACATTCAAATATAGCAATAATTAAAAACAAAAAACAAAAATAAATCTATCAATAATAAAATGTCAATAATAAATATCAATAATAAAATATCAATAATAATAATAAAAAAAAATCTTTACACTACATCAGCAAAACTACTCTTAAACTCAAAAAAAAAAAAAAGAAGAATTAAAGAGTCTTTATTATTGAAAATTTATTATTCTGAAGCAATTAACTTATTTAAGAGTTCTTTTAATATTAAGGGTGGATGGGAAGTGAATGGATTTGTGGGTAGTTTTTAATAGTATATATAATGTGTGGTTTTTTTGTAGTTCTTTACACTTGAGAAGTCTGCTTGTAGCAGTGAAACCTTAGGTTGTGTTTTAATATTATTTTTATGCTGGTCTGGTTTAATTTTAGATTTGGGGTAGTTTGATTTTATATTGACTAGTTTAGCTTTATGCTTGTAATGTTTTTTTATTTTATATATATATATATATATATATATATATATATATATATATATATATATATATATATATATATATATATATATATATATATATATATATATATATATATATGTTTGTGTTGAACTATAGTTGTTTGTAAATGCATGCAGAGTTAAAGAACATAGTCTGGATTTCTGCAATGATGAGAGACTACAACACAGAGAAGTTGAGATAAGAGAAAAATTTACAAAAAAACCAAAAATTTTGAATATACATATATATATATCAATAATAAATTAAGATATTTTATAAAAGTTCCAAACAAATCTCATATTGACTTTACTCTTAAAAAATTTTAAACAATTTTTAATTTTATGATCAAAGACCATGAATTGGATATATATATAACAATTAAACAAAATCAAAAAAAAAAAAAGAATTACATATTTACGAATAATAAAAACAAAATATATTATTAGTAGTATTAAAAGGTAATTAATAGATACTATATACGCAACTAAAATTTTGAAAATTCTTCTTTTACATATGCATAAATCAAAGCAAGTTTAATGCTAAATATTTATATATTTATAAGCAGTGACTTAAAATGACCCAAAATGAGACATCATTAAATATAATAATCACGTGAGTAATCGCATAATTTTTTTTTCACACGCCCGAAATGATTTTTTTTTTTTTACTTTTTTCATATGAGACTCGATTTAAGGACTTTTGGATCTTAAGTTCACCATTCTACTAGTAAGCTGCATCGAACTGAGTATGATTTCATAAATAAACTATTACTTCTGCTCTCCAAAAATAAAATAATCTTAATATTTAAAAAGTGTATTTCTACTTGATCTTTATAATTTATTCAAAGTTCTTTTCTATGAAACATTACACAAAATTGTAAACCTAAGCACACAGCATTGTGGAGCAGAAGCATGGAAAGTAGCAAGAAAGGAACCAGCACATTACTGAAATCTGTAGAATTGGGATATATGAGAAAAAATTTAAAAGGACTATGAAGGCAAAAGACCACTAGCGATGAAATAAAAATATAAACGAAAATGGAGAAAAATGTGATGAAAAAAATGAAGTTACAGGTTTAATTATTAATGGAGAAATAATCAATTGATAAAAAGTATGATTATAAAAAAATGGATAAAAATTCAAAGATATGGATGAAAAATAGAATATGTTTAGATTAATGAAGAGATTTGAAATAAAACATATTAAATAAATATACAAATCATTTAGAATATTAAAACATTCTTTTTTGAAGCAAAATTCTAGATGGTTTATGTATTTATATTTGGATTTTAATTAGTTTTTGCCACTGCTTATCCTTATTGACATAGAAAATATCTCCAAAAGAAAGGAAATTAATTGAAATGTAATAAAATCGTGTGTGAATATATGAATTAGTTGTTGAAGTAAAATTTTAATTGCATAAAGTCTAATATATTTTTGATTAATCAGAGAGAGAATTATATATTTTTATTAGGACTGTTTCAGTAGTATTCAAATTTTACATATTCTGATAAATATTTAATTGAATGCTGTTTAATGTTTTGTTAATGACATTGGCATTGTTAGCAATATATCATGTCTCTTTTATTTTCCTTTTTCAATAATCTCACTCTACACAAATTAATTTATAATTTTCTGAATTCAGTGCATATTTTTAGTTCACAAAAATGAGCACCAACATATTTTCTATTCAAAAAATGTTGAAATGATATGAGTAGAGTAAGATGATTGAAAAAAGAAAGTAAATGTGCATGGCGTATTACTAATGACAATAATGTCATTAATAAAAGATCAAACAGCATCCATTTACTAATAAGAAAGCTTTGATAAAAATATATGATATGATATGTCTAATTTACAACAATTAAAAAGCATGAATATGGTGACCTGCACTGGAAATGCATTCAGCTATAATAGGACCCTTAATTAAATATTGATTTGTTTACACATGTGGTCAAAGTATGCATGTAGCCAATATGAAGACTTATTCTAATTATATATATATGAAAAACAAAAACACAAGTTAAAACTTGCTAACGCTTGTATTTATAACAATAGATGGCCTGATGTTTATGTAAACAAACACGCTTGACGGTGTTTTTGGTAGAATGCCATCTATTGTCATATATATAAAACCAAACCTGCCTAACACTATACTAGCAAAAATAAAAATGAATACCATAAAACAATACAATACTAGATTAAATTCAAAATTTTACCAAAATCCTTTCACAACCATGGTTTCATCTACTACAAATAGACCTTCTCAAGTGAAACTCAAACTATAAGAAATAACAAATATATACACACAATCAAAACTTCCCATAATTCATTTCAAACTCCACCTTCCCTTAATATCAAAAGAAGTCTTCATAAAATTGATAGCCTCAGAATCAAGAAGATTTATCATCAAAGTCTCCTTTATTCTTCTTTTTAACTCATTCTTTTCATAAAAAATATCTGAAGCATTGTCAAATAATATTGTATGACCTGTATTCAATTCATGAATATATAAAGCTGAGTTAAGATACCTGTGTTTAACTCTACTTATATGAACCTTAATCCTTTCATTAAGGCTAAACTTACTCTGGTCTACATAAAACTTACCACAACTACATGGAATCTTATAAACAATACCAGGAATAGACCTACTATTAATAGACTGTTTAGAACCATTAAGTAATGAATTCAAATCAGAACCCTTTTTCCTGGTATTGTTTATAAGATTCCATGTAGTTGTGGTAAGTTTTTTGTAGGCCAGGGTAAGTTTAGTCTTAATGAAAGGATTAAGGTTCATATAAGTAGAGTTAAACACAGATATCTTAACTCAGCTTTATATATTCATGAATTGAATACAAGTCATACAATATTATTTGACAATGCTTCGGTTATTTTTTATGAAAAGAATGAGTTAAAAAGAAGAATAAAGGAGACTTTGATGATAAATCTTCTTGATTCTGAGGCTATCAATCTTATGAAGACTTCTTTTGATATTAAGGGAAGGTGGAGTTTAAAATGAATTATGGGAAGTTTTGATTGTGTGTATATATTTGTTATTTCTTATAGTTTGAGTTTCACTTGAGAAGGTCTATTTGTAGCAGATGAAACCATGGTTGTGAAAGGATTTTGGTAAAATTTTGAATTTAATCTAGTATTGTATTGTTTTATGGTATTCATATATATTGTACATATACATACAGTATTCAATTATATGGTTGATAATGATATATAATATATATATATATATATATATATATATATCATTATCAACCATTATAAATCCACTGCAGGATGAAGATCTCTCCAAGTTTAATCCATCTTCTCCGATCTTTAGCTTCTCTTCTCCACATCACCCCTGAACACTTTCTTATTTCATCTATCCATCTCACATGTGGTCTCTTTCTGGGTCTTTTACAATCTCTTGGAATCCCGTTTAAAATTTCAATTGTCCATCTATTATCATCTCTTCTAGCAATATGTCCAGCACAACTTCACTTCAATCTTTTAATTTTTTCAATGAGGTCAGTAACATCTGTTTGTTCTCTTACCCATACATTGCATTTTTGATCTCTTCTTGTTAATCCCAACATACATCTCTCCATACTTTTTTGAGTGGTCTGGAGTCTCTGTATTGCTCTTATATTGAGTGTCCAAGTCTCAGATTCATAAGTAAGAACTGGTAAAACACATTTGTTAAAAACCTTCTTTTTCAAACACATAGGCATATTTTCTTTTAGTATCAAGTTATTTTTACCAAAAGCACTCCAACCAAGTAGCCAGCATGGTGAGTTTATTAGCTTTTTACCTCTGAGTTTAAGATCAAGAAACCCCATGATCTTTCTTCTCAGTACCTGATAAAGCAGAATGAATGTTTGTGTAAATGATAAATATTTTTCCAATACATATATACAATTATATATATATATATATATATATATATATATATATATATATATATATATATATATATATATATATATATATATATATATATATATATATATATTTTATGACTTTTAGCTTTATCCATAGAGCTAAATATCCAGTGATATAGTTGTTTAATATTTAAAAAAAAGAAAAAAAATCAATAGTTTAAATTTTGTAGCAAGACAAAAGTCTTATTGCTTTAAAAATTATAGACTGATACATTCTTTGATAACTATTATAATAATTAATGGTTTTAAAAGTCATTTAAATAATCTGTGTTTAATTTTAAAATACTTAATTTTGGGGGTATCATTACTCTGAAATATTAGTGATTTAATTTTAAAAAAATTTAAGGATAAAACTACCTTAATATTAATTTTTAGTATGTTAAAAATCAATATTAAAGTTAAAATCTAAAGATAAGTTTAAATATTTAATGCTAAGTTATTAATATTTAAATTATCTGTTAATGAAAGTGCATTTTATCAAAACAACTTGTTAATAAGAAATATATTTTACTTAATGATAATTGTGATAAAAAATAATTTAAGTAAATAATTTTAACTAGATTATTGAAAAAGATAAATAATTAGTTTTATTAGGTAAGTTATTTATTTTCAAGTAAAAGAATGCATCAGTATGTGTGTATGCATGAAATGTAAATTTTTATTTTAACTTCCGTGTTAGTTTAATGTTAAAAATTATTTTAAAGTCTTGGTTTTAAAAAGTTTTACTTAAAAAATGTTCTGTAAGCTTAACTTAGTTAAGTAATACAAATATATTTTAAAAAATAATATAAAACATTATTATATTTGAAATAATGTAATATTTTATTTTTACTATAAAACATTTTTTTTTTTTTAAAAAATAATTTATTTTAAAGTTGGGGCAATTAATATCTAGACTCCAGAATACTAATTAATTTGTAAAATCTACTAACTACAAGTAAAAGGTTAATATACTAGAAGTCAATTTCATTTGTTAAAAAGTCAGTTACATGACATAGCTTATAACTAGAACTTATGAAGATGTTAACATTCTCGCATAATTGTTTTCAGTTATTTCCTTGTTCATTTAATTATTAAAATTTTATTGTCTTAATTGCTTTTAATAAATTTGTGTTTATTTTTAAAAGTAAATTATGAGAGTGATAATTTAATTTGTCCAGACTCAGAAGATTTAAACTGAAACTAATAAAACTTGAAATTTACATTGCAAGAAAATACAACAAAAATGTCAACAAAAATATTAATAATGATTAAATTATTCTCATGTGACCTATGTGCTTCAGAGAATTTTTGCATTATTAATCAGCATTGTTGCATAAGAACTTTTATTGATTCTAATTTACTTATTAGAAATATATATTGTCATAAGTTAAATTTATTACATACAGGAATATTAAGACTACTAAAAACTGAACTATTTAAATATTAGTAAGCAGTTTTTATTTTAAAATTTTTTTTTTTTAATTTAAAAGTTTATATGATAAAAAACAGTTTTCTCTGGATTTGTATTTTGAAATGATAGACTGTTGGGATTCTAGATTGTAGAACCTGCTTTCTAATAGCAAGAACTTATAAATATTTTTATTGAATTTAATTTCCTTCTGATATGAAAATAATTAATTTAATCCAAATTATATTCCTCTGAATTATTAAAATGTATTTTAATATACAATAAGAATGAATGAATTTTTAAATTATTATAATGTTTTGCTGTGAATTATAATCATTAGATATAAAAAAAACCATTCATTTACTGAAATATAAACGATTTTAAATGTTATTACATTTTCGAAAATAATGTTTTTGTTTTCTACTATCTTGGGTTAGAAACCATTCACTCGCTGGATATCTGGATATCGTTGTCCTATACAATTCAACAAAAGTAAGGAAAAATATTTTCATTTATGATATATAATTGAAGGATAATATTCCTGGTTATTAAGGAACAGTATAGTTAGATAATTATTATTATTATCTTTGAATTATTGGCTCTTTTCTGCAACAGCTAGAATAAATTGAATTGCAGATAATTTAAACACGAATGCTCCTGAATTAATTTCATTCAAGTAGTATAAACTTATGTTGTTATATTACAAATGTCTGCTCATCACTTTTATTATTATTATTATTATTATTATTATTATTATTATTATTATTATTATTATCATCATCATCATCACCATCATCATCATCATCAATAATAATAATAATAATAATAATAATAATAATAATAATAATAATAATAATAATAATAATAATAACAACAACAACAACAAAAAGTATGTTCTACTATGGAATGCAAATAATGCAAGATTATCAGATGAAAGTAAGAAAGTAGGATTAAAGTTAATTTTGTTAAAAAGACTAAAGTAATGTTCAATGGATTTTTTTCAAAAGATGAAAATAAAGATTAATTATTTATGAGTTAAAAGAAATCAACAACTACAAATACCTTAGTCAGATTATTATTACAGGTGGAAACATAATGGATAAAATTAATCATAGTATTAAACTTGGTTGGAGTGCTTTTGGTGAAAATAACTTCATATTAAAAGGAAATATGCCTATGTGTTTGAAAAGAAGGTTTTTTAATTAACGTGTTTTACCAGTTCTTACTTATGGATAAGAGACTTGAACATTTAACATAAGAGCAATACAGAAACTTCAAACCAATCAAAGAAGTATGGAGAGATGCATGTTAGGAGTAACAAGAAGAGATTGAAAATGCAATATATGGGTAAGAGAACAAACAGATGTTACTGACATCATTGAAAGAATTAAAAGACTGGAAATGAACTGGACATATTGTTAGAAGGAACGATAATAGATGGACAATTGAAATCTTAAATGGTATTCCAAGAAATTGTAAAATACTCAGAAAAAGACCATATGTGAGATGGATGGATGAAATAAAAAGTGTGCAGTGGTGATATAGAGCAGAGTGGCTAGACCTCAGAGAAGATGGATTGAACTTGGAAATTCCTTCATACTGCAGTGGATTGATAATGGCTAATAATGATGAAGCAAAAATAAATCATAAATACATGGTTAATACTGTTAAATCTAAGTTTTTACAATGACAGGATTGAAGAATATATTAAAGCCACTCTTGAATCTATTTTTTGCCAGAATCTCTACAGATTTTTTCATGATATTTTATCAATAATTAAACTGTATAAAAAATTCATACACTAAATTAAATTAATTAATGCTGTAAAAATCCAGAGAAAAAAATAAATGCATATTATTTTTACAATAAATATTTATTTAAAACTAAATCAGATTTATTACATTTTAACATTTTGAATTTCATTATTTTATAATATAGTTATTTATTTTATGATGTTATGCTTTTATAATAGTCAAATGATGAATAATGGATTAGATCAGTGTTTCCCAAAGTGGGTGGTGCCATCTCCCATTGGGTAGTGAAGACTTCTAGGGGGCATAGTGGGTTTAGAAGCATTTGGAGGACATTCAGGTGGTCTAGCTTTTTCTCCGGATGCACCGATTGCCATCTATAACTCGCTCTCAAACTGCTAATTTTTACGTTATTTTGCTGATTTTATGGCTATTTTATAAATTGTTTATGTACAAGAACATATAAAAAAGGGAGATAGTTAGAGTAATTGTAAATGTTTTGCACATTTTTGATGGTTTTTTTCTATATTAACAAGTTAAAAGGAATGCAGTTATTGTATGGCTAATTTTAAATTTTACTAATAGATAGAAGTGGTCCATCCTGTACATTATATTTTTTGTTAAAAAATAAACAATTTATTTCATCTATTTGTTCTTAATGAATATATTGCTCTTTACAGCAAATTGAAAAAGTTATTAAACTAATAAATAATAGTAATATTTGGCTTAGCTCTTTTGGTGTATGTTAACTCCCATATTCATAGCCTTTGTCATTAGTGATATAGAGCAGTTGTTTTATATGAAAATCTATGCAAATCATTTAATTCCACTATTTTTTTGAAATCGTGAAACATGTATCTCATCTATTGATGGCATTTGGGTCATTTGCGATAAAATATGCTTCTTTTATTTTCCTTTTAATATCACCTAACAGAAATAGACTGATTAACAATGCCAAAAATAAAATCAACCTAGAACAAACCCCCCAAGTAGTATATGAAATAACATGCTTACAAGCAGGTTGTTACGCCACATAATATGTGAAACTCGAGCTACTGTCAGCACTAGAGTGGCTCAACACACATACATCAACAAAAGAGCACAGAATAAAAATGAAGGCAGCTCAGAATTCTTAGATCATCCAAAGGTGTCCAGCCACAGGTTTGAACCCAACAATGTCAAGATAGTGTGCTCCGAAAGAAATGATACTAAAAAGAAAATAAAAGAAGCATATTTTATTGCAAACAACCTGAATGCCATCAATAGATGAGATACATGTTTTGTGATTTCAATGAAATGGTCAAGTTAAATGATTTGCATAGATTTGCATATAAAAAAACTGCTCTATATCACTAATGACAAATGCTATGAATATGGGAGTTAACATACTCCAAAAGCACTAAGCCAAATATTATTATTTATTAGTTTAATAACTTCACCAATTTGCATTAAAGCACAATATAATCAATAAAAAAATAAAGTAATTTAAGGCCAATATCAGCCAAGAGAATTTAAAAATTTATCATATCTCAGATTTTTTGTTTTGTTTTAAATCTTTTTTAAAGATGGAAAACCTATTTCCATTGTATTAAAATTAGAAACTATATGTAAAATGGAACACCTCGAGAAATTAAAAGAATCTGAATGGAAAATTAAAGAAGTAAAAGATAAAAAATTATAAAAAGCTATATCAATTATGTTATGATCAATTATCCAAGAAGTTAGAGTTAATGGCTGTAATAGTGAAAGAGGGGTACTCGATTTGTATTGCTATAGGTATAATTATATATACATCTTTTCACTTCTTTTTCTTTTTAAATTATAGCTCCATGATAATAAATATATAAATTCAACATTCATTTTCTTTTTAAAACTTGTTTTTATTCCAACTATAATTTTCTTTCTCCTTCCAATACAACGTTTCAACTACATTCTGTAGTCATTATCAAGTTTCCTTAAAAAAAAAAAAAAAAAAATAATAATAATAATAATAATAAAACAAATAAATAAAAATAAAAAACAAAAATAATAACACAAATAAATAAAATATTAATACATTCCAAATATATAACATTCAATTAAAACCATAATATTATTATAACCTACAAATACAATTATTTACCTCCTTCCCTATCTTTAATTATTTCTTTTAAATTACCTTTATAAATTAATACTCTTCTTATATAAATTTATTATCTTTTCTCTAAATCTTTACCCATTAACATTCTTTTTATAATCCCCCCCCCCTTTTTTATTTTTATATATTATTCCTATAAATAAATAAATATATATATATAAATAGAGATAAAAAATAAGATAATATAGGAATAATATGTAAAAATAAAGGGGGGGGGGATTATAAAAAGAATGTTAATGGGTAAAGATTTAGAGAAAAGATAATAAATTTATATAAGAAGAGTATTAATTTATAAAGATAATTTAAAAGAAATAATTAAAGATAGGGAAGGAGGTAAATAATTGTATTTGTAGATTATAATAATATTATGGTTTTAATTGAATGTTATATATTTGGAATGTATTAATATTTTATTTATTTGTGTTATTATTTTTGTTTTTTATTTTTATTTATTTATTTTATTATTATTATTATTATTATTATTATTATTATTATTATTTAAGGAAACTTGATAATGACTACAGAATGTAGTTGAAATGTTGTATTGGAAGGAGAATATTAAGCCGCTATACTGAGAAATACAGGCTGCAATTCAACCCCAGCAAGTCTGCCTCCTGGCAAATTGTTTCAGGAAGGAAAATTAACACCCTCTTCTCTGCCAAGCCACAGAGATATCTTGGGTTTTTCATATTCAAATCTACCATAGCAATGACCAAAGAGATTCAGGATAACATCCTAGAAACAACAAACAAACTCATCACTTCCTTGTCACAAGTCTACCTTTCCCTCCCTGGCAAGGTAGCACTAATTAACATGAATGTGATGCCAAAAATAGCATACTTTCTTCCATTTATCAAATGCAACAAAAGCTTCATAAATAAAATAAATGGCTTGTGCTCAAGGCTTTTCTGGAAAGGTAAAACGGTCGCGATCAGCCTCAAAGGCACTCAGTGACCAAGAAAGCTAAATGGTCTTGCTCTCCACTCCATTCAGGCATTGATTTACCAAAAAATCCACAATGTCATACACAACTTGGTAGCATCATATGGATTTAACACAATTCTCCAAAAAACTTTCCTTCAAAAGGTAATACCCACTGACCAACCCCCACCAGACAGACAAACATGGATCACTAGAAACACAAGCTTTATCAAACAGCACTGCCCAATAAATGACTCCACATTCAATTCTAAAATATCATTATCGCAAGTATACACAATCCTCCATCCAATCTTACATCCTATAATCAACACATTTTATTACAATAATCAGAAACTGGTATCCAACTTTAAAAGATGGAGTCTAGAGGCTAAATACCTAGACTTCCTCATTAAATACAACATTAATGGACTACCTACTAATCACTTCCTCTTTTACAAACGTGGGCATAACATAGATCCTACTTGCAGCATTTGCATGAATGGCGATGAGACATTGGAACACCTTTTCTCACAATGTATGGGATTCAGAGTGATACGAAAAATCATACTCTCCAACACCAAGATAGATTTCCAACTGATCTCATCTCTGAAAGATAGTATCAATACTAAAACCTATCCAATAATAAGTCTCTCGGTGTTTTTGAACTATGCCATATGGGTTACACGTTGTAAACTAATCATGGAACACCCACAACCTAATATAAAAGAGGTTTTTTCCAAAACAATGATTAAAATCCAGAAGAGAGACCAACTCCTGGCATCGTCGAAAACATTTGAAGACACTTGGACATTATACAATATACCAAACTAACAACAAGGCAAAAGGGGGGGGGCTAACAATCAGATAACAAATATGTGAAAGATCTAATGTTCACACCATATTGGGCAACATAGACTCATCAGAACCCAAATGGAAATAACAAGATAGTTAGAACAACAATGTAAACCCCAATTGTATGATTACACATCACTGTATACATTAGAAATAATAAATTATTATTGAAACTAAAATTATAGTTGGAATAAAAACAAGTTTTAAAAAGAAAAGGAATGTTGAATTTATATATTTATTGCTATAGGTGTGTTATAAAAGTTTTCAGCAGGTGATGGGGTGGGTCTCTTTTGAGTTTCTTGTTTTCCTTGCTATGTTTTGTCTGCTGGCTGTTAACAGTTTGCTGAACTAAGATAAATATTCTAGTTTTAAAGCAGTAAAGAACTTAATGAAAGAAGGCAAAACTGAGCCTAGCTTCCAATTATAGTCTATCCAGAATTGGATGATTGACTCTTGGTTGGCTGCTGTTATTATTATAAGAATTTCTAGAGAAAGTGGAGAAATATAAAAATGCCTAAATTTTATTATTAAAATGCTAATGAAGTAAACACCCAATGTTAGTGCACCAGCCAGACTTCTACGCTGCTATCATGTAGCCATAGATGCTAAATGATGATTATGAACATCTTAATTCCTACATTTTGCTGTAAAGAAACACTCACCACCTTTTTGCCATGGTTTATAGCACACTTAAAAGTTACTATGTTCAGAGATGGTTAATGGAAAGAAACCATAATGAAGCTGGATGGTATAATTCGTTTTTATTTTTATTTATTATCATTATGTCTTGTTGCAATAAATTTTATTGTATTTTTTATTATTATTTGTATATATATATATTGTTTTTCTATAAATTATTATTTTATTTTCCTACTTTATAACAATTCTATCAAATTAATTTCTGGAATGCTTTGTGTGTATGCTCATATATATATACACACCTGGGTCTTGTTTTATGCGGTAGATAGGTTCTTCAGAAAATGCACACAAAAGAAATTGCACAAAAATAGATGTAACTTAGCTTAAAAATGGGGGATATGGACTGTAATTTTCCAAAATTCGCATAAAAGCAAAGCAACAACGTAAAATTACTTTAAAATTCGCATAAAAAAAAAACAAAAAAAAAACAAAAACAAAATATGACTAATAAAAAATTTCAAATTTGAAAAAAATTGATAAAAGACAAACTTTTTTTACTTTTTTTATTAACTACAGTATTTAATTTTATTCAAAACAATATATTTTTATGCGTTATTTACATTTTTTCATACATGTACGGTATTTTATCATTATTGCTATTTGAGACATCAAATTCGTCATGATGTGATGTGATATGAGGTACTGTAGCTTCTCCTTAAATGAAGTCAAGAGGAAATACAACTAAAACGTTTTCCAATCACTGTTGATCCTTTCCATTTTCTTGGGTGTTTTTTTCTCTCCGTTAGAGTAAACTAAAAGTTTTAAATAAAAATAAGAACTTAGACTTACAATAATAAAAAGACACTGACTCACTACTGTTGGGCAAAATTTAATTAAAACTAACAATTAAAAATTAAATTATTATTTTTGTCTTTAATTTTTTAATTTTCAATTCCGTTTAAAAATCAAATTTCATCACCTTAATTTCAGATCACATAATTTTAAATTGTTAATTACAATTAAAAATCAGATTTTAATTGTGAAATTTAATTGTGCTGCTGTTACTCACCTTTTAAAAATAAACTTGTGGACACTAAATGATTAATTGATTACGTACTCTTTTTTAAAAAAAAGCAAAAATAGAATGTGATTTAAAATGCAAAAACAACATCATACATACTATTTTTCATCTATAATGTTTGAATAGATTTACATTATAATCTTATAAAATTTAATGTGTGTATATAAAATGGTGAAATTCTGATTTTAAGTGAATTATGAACTTCTTTATTACATAAAATCTATTACAGTACTATTATAAAATGCTGAAAATATTGAAATTATTAGATGGAAGTCGAACTCCGATAATGCGCTATTACTTTAAATATGACGTGAGTGAGCGAAATTTATAATATTTAAAGTAATAGCGCATTATTGGAGCTCGACTTCTGATCTAATAATTTTTATCGCATAAAAGTAAACCGCATACAAAAATATTAAGAAGAAACATGAATTGCATAACGTCAAAATCGCATTAAATAAATCTGCATAAAACGAGACCCGGGTATATATATATGTTGTTGTTTTGTTTGCTTTTAATACACTGTTCTATTTGAGAAAAAAGAAACTTACTTTGCATAAAATTATTATTATTTTTGTAATCTCTGTATGTGATTATTGAAAATTTATTGACATGCTAATGTGGTTTTTTTGTTTTTCATTGGCAAGGGTACTTCCTTTTTGAAAATGTTTTTTTTCTTCTCAAAAGTGGCACATAAAGGTGAGGTTTAGGTTCAACCTTTCAAGGATATGTTACCTAAAACTTCATGGTACCAATTTACAGGATATTAGAGTTTTGGATAGGGAGAAATCAGGAAATATAATTGATTTTGGTTTGGTTTCACTCATTTAAACTTAAATTTAATAACTTTAAATTTTTTTTTCTTTTTGTTATTGATATTGAGTTTATGTTGATGCCTTATTCCGATGCATGACATTGATACCATGTTCTATCTTGTGTGCATTGTATGAATTATGGAGTAGGCATCATCTGGTATCCTATTATTAGTTGCTATTTACATCAAAAATATTAAACAGATTAACATGGAAAACTGTTATACTGGTGGGGGGGGGGCATTACAAAATTAATGTTTTGCAAAGGGGGTAGTGGCCTGAAAAAGTTTGAGAACCTATGGATTAGTCAAAGCCAGAAATTTTCATGCAAAAAACATATGACCAGATATTTCATTAGCCAAATAAAACTTCTTTTTTTCTGATATACATACTAACTTTATGGGTTTTTATTCTTATTATCAATTCTTTTTTCCATTTCTAATTTATCCTTCCCTCCATTATATTACATTTTCGTTCATTATAAAAACTTAAACAAAAATTTAAAAAAAAATACAGAATTTCTATATGTGTTTATTCCATTTATTCTTTAAAGTTTTTATACTTTTCATAAAATTTATCATGACTTTTTTTAACATAATATATTATAAAAATAAATGTTTAATACTCTCCTTCTCTTCATATAAATTACATTGCCAGTCTAATTTTTTAATTCATCTTTATCTTTCTTTAATATCTAAAGCGCCTCCCCTTTCATCAAATAACAAAAAATATTCACTGGTGTATTCCTACATCCTTTCATTTTTTATAAAAGTTTTTATTTTATATAGCCTAATTATTTTTATTCTTTTTTATTCTCCATAAATCTGTTTCTTTATTTTCTAATCAATTTATCTTCTTTTCTCCTAAACAAATACTTATAATATATTTTTTATACATGTCATTTATTTCTTACATGAATAACCAAAAATAAATTATCTATCTTTAACTTTGCAAAGTAATAATTTTTTTCGACTCAGTGTGATTGTTATTCTCTGTACATAATTCAAACAAACACGATTTTTTCTAACATATTTTCTTTTATATATTCCAACCATCCAAACCATTTTAAATTTGCTACAGCTTCACTTGCTATCCAACATTTACTATAATGTACTTCTTATATATTTTTTTTTTGAGTCCTATTTAAAAAAAAGGAGCTCCCTGGTCAATATAAAGTTCTTGATTTCAAAATATTGTAGCAGTTATTATGACATTGTCCATATTATTTTATATACATCACAACTATTAAATGAGACACTATCAAGTTTTAAAGTCATTCTATTTTGTTTTCTCTTCAACTTTAATTTCCAGAGAGTTTCCTTCTCTTTAATATCTACCTTTTTATTCTAAATTTGAGTAATCAATGGATAGTAGATGGTAAAAATATTATACTGTATTCCCATTACCAGATTAGTTTTTCTGGTTTATGGCTTTTATCTGCAAGAAGTTACTTACCAATACAATGGCCATTTTAAACTTTTGTACACTATCAAGCTAATAGCTCAAAATTAAATTTAAACATTTTGATTCAAGATAGTGTAACTTGTAAGTAATAACAGGCATAAGCCAAAAATTTGTCTGATAGTATACAATTTAAAACCACTAATTTTAGTGGCCAGTCATTATTCAAATTTATATCAGTTGGTTAGGGATCAGAATGATAGAGAAATGCTCTTGAAAGCATACGCTAAATGGAAATTGAAAATGTTTTAATCTTGTAATAATGTATCCATATTTAAGATCTGGGATCCAAATATAGAATAGAGCTGGAATTATTTTGTGGTAAGTAAGAATTCTTTTAAGCATTTCTATTTCAAAAAACTAAATATCATATTAAATAATAATAATCAAGTGATTAATTTCTCAAGAGATGTAAGAAGTTTTGAGCACCAAAAGTGACAGAACAGAGATGATTTAATGACTTTGAGTTATAGAGTCTGCCATTTTAGTATTGCATGAAATTATGCAGTGTTACATTACTAATAATTACTTTCAATAATTTTATACTTAAATATGATTAATATGAAAATTGATGAATTCATTCTTAGGGACATTTTTTTAAAATTATATAGATATATTATATAATGCTAAAGAAACAGATGGTATCATATGCTATTGGAAGACTTTATTTATGTATACAACTCAGTGGAAGCTTAAATTATTTCCTGTTCAATTACATATAATCTAAGTTATTTATTTATTATTTATAAACTATATTATATGTATATACCATACATAAAATGTAATAAAGTATATTCTACCAAAGTATGTTGACAATTATCAACTATTGTGTAATAAATCCTTGGTACAAAACAATATATTACTTTGTTGAGCCATATTCTCGATAGTGTATCTTTGTCAAATACCAAATATTTATTTCTATAATAGTTTATATTTATCTATATACTCTAATAGAATATATTTTTCTATATATATACATTTAAAAAAAGGGAGAAATTTCAAAAATGGTTCAAAAATATTGGATTCTTTAACCAACAATGCATTTACTATTATTATTACTATTGTTTAAATAGTTTAAACAGGCTTTAGCCTGTACTCAATGAGCTTTAAAAATCGCAATAATCAAGCATATTTAATAGTTTAAACTATTTACATATGCTCTCTGTGCGCTCTATAAATTAATTACTGCCATTGTTTAAAGCAACTTTTATTTTATTAATTACTGAGTTATACTTTAAAAAAAAACAAATTATAATAAACTATAGCACGTGTTAATAACAAAAATCAAATATAAAACAATTTGTATGTATTATGAAACATTGATCAAAACTCGTGAAGAAAACTTATAAGTGCGATGCTGGTATTCCTTCTTAATATTCCAAATAATAGTTACATTTTAAAAAATATACAATTTTTATAGCATATCTGAAAAAACAAAAGGAATAATCAAATCACTGTAATATTGTGGATGAGTCTAAATTCTAGATTGGATGTTTATTTTAATATTAAAGAGTGTGTTTAAATAAACAGTATTTGCAAGATGTTGGGTTAAAGATCGGGTAGCATCTTATAAACTAGCGTATGAAAAGAACGAAGTAGTAATTCTTATGTTGGAGAAAAGGCCCTTAAGCATGTTTCTAGTATTGAGCTTAGTTAATATTTATGTATGTGAATGTATATATCAATGATGAGGTGTTATATGTTATTATTTATATATTTGTTTACAAAACGATTATTATTAATTATGAAGAATAAACAAATTTTGAGAACATTTTCAATTTTTAAAATGTAATGCTTATAAACAATAACTTCTAATATTGAAATAAACCCACACGATTTTTTTTTTTAAAATTAACTACGAGTACACCCACCTACCTACTATTTTTGTCTAAAATAAATACTTGTATAAGAAAAGCTAATTAACTATAAAATTTATCTCAATTTTATTCTATTATACGTAAGTAAATTATATAACTTTTATGCATAATAGCATAGTACTATCATTATTATTATTGAAAAATATTTATATTAAAATATATTCGAATAATCAAACTTAATAATTTTTATACTATTTTGATAATTAATTGCTATAAAGTTTATTAATAGTTGTATGTAAGTAAACAGCACGGATTTTTCATTCTTTGATCCCAGATCTACTAAAACTCTCTGATGCCAACAGACTTGCTTTCTTGTGGATTATTTAACATATATAGTACACTTATATATGTTATCATTAGCAAATCTTCATAAATAAGTATGGTCGTAATAAGTCTAGAAGAAACAAACAAATAAGAAAACAAACACAACAAAAATGAATATAAGATAAAAAAGTTAGATAACAAAGCAACAAAAAAAGAGAATACATTAAAATAAAATTACTGTGTTGTATTAAATATTGGAAATTCTTTTGTGCAATTACATAATCCCATTATCATATTTAACGCAGAAAGAAAGATGATACATTGTAAGAGAGTCACAACATGACCTGACTCTACGCTAATTTAAATGATTAAAGAAAATGCAGAGAGAATGAAAAAAGAATAAAGATGATTAATTTAATTGTAAGTGTCATTAATAGTTATTGATGAATTAAATAAGAAGGTGTCAATTTTTATCAAGTATTATATATATATATTTTTATTATGGATACAATTGTAAAATTTAAATACCATTTTAAATATTGTAATAATATAAAAATGATATGAATTTGCAGGCAATGGTATATAAAAGACTATCTACTTGCAGATATTTTTATGACAAGAGCATATTAAAACTCATGTCTTGTTTTTTAATTTTATTTATTCCTCTTATATCTCAGGTATAGTTTTTACCATTTGACTTAATGATTTTTTAACTACCATAAAAAATAAATGTTAGTGTTGGATAATAAATGAAGGCTCAACATAAGTTTGGTGCAGTGATGAAGCGATAGATTCTGGAGTTCAAGATTTAGGGATCTGCCTAAAACTGTTATCTTTTCTGCTTGAAATTGTTAATAAACTCCCAAACAAAAAACATTCACTCATATATATATATATATATATGTAAAATGGGTAAACAAACAGTATTATCTGCCAGGCAAAAATACTAGTTCAACTTAAATCGGTAAGATAAATATCAATAATCTTATTGTGACATAATATGGCTATACTTTGATAAAAGAATGCTACATTTTCATAACACAAAGTCTATATTTTATCTTTATTTAGTAACATAAAACTATTATTAAAATGTCTATCTCTCCTTATCTTTTTCAATTTAATTAAACTGTCTCTGTTTTTAATTTTTGCCCAGTGTGTAGATTCATCGTTTTCCAACTACATTTTACAAACCACTGTACTGATTGGTTTTAAATAATTTTAGCTTTTGAATAGTCTGAATAAAGTAGTCTGTTAATGTGAAAAAAATTTAGAGAAAAAATATTAGTGACTGATTAGTAAGATTCTAGAGGATAAAAACTCTAGGTATATATTTTAAAATTTTATTAAGTTATTCATAAAAAATTGCTTTTACAGTCAGAAACACATGATGAAACATGTGTTTTAATGACGCTTGAAAAATCAGGTTTATTCATATTTTCTACAATTATAAAGTTTGTAAGTTAAAGAAAATTGAGAATTAATAATATATTTATATTAAATGCATCATTTATTATTTTTGTATGGATAAAGTAAAATAATGCAGGATTATATTTATTTTGTGAAATAATTTTTTATTATAATGTAACTGTGCATATATCTATACATATACAAATTTATCTTAATGGATTATATGCATTATTAAATTAAAATAATATGAGATAGATTGGATTATTTTGTTACTAGATAATGTGTGCATATATATAATACTTTTGAAATTTAAACATAATTCATATAATTGGAGTTTATATGTAATATAGAGGATTTGAACACAGACTTTCAAACTCCCTTCAACTATTCATTCTACCTCATACAACCGATACACATGATTACACACAAGTGAAAAAGATAAATGATCTCTAATACTCATATTTCATGCTAAACCAGCACTAATCAATTGGCTCAGAGCATCTCCCTTCATACACACACACACACATATATATATATATATATATATATATATAATTAGTGCTTGGTTTATATTAACATATAAATCTTCACACTTTAATGGACAGGCTTCAATATACTCCACCCTCCAACTCTTCAACCATCCATATCATTAAAAATCTGATGACAAAATTGCCAAATCCTTTGTTGCTGCCAATATTATTGTTATGCCCATGTTGACCTTAAGTCACTCTGATCCCTCGTGTATAGAACCTTGTCAATTTAAATACACAGAAGATGGATGGACAGGATATATGCTGTATCTCTAATATTTTTGAAGTATAAATCAATTGGCAAGATCCTATTATGTGAGGGGTCAGAATAACTTAAGGTCAACTTAGGCATGACAATAATATTGGTTTCAACAAAGTATTTGGCCATTTCATCATCAGATTTTCAATGGTATATGGATGGCTAAAGAGTTGGATGGTGGAGTAGATTGAAGCACATCCATTTAAGTTTAAAGATCTGCTATCTTAATATAAAACAAACATTGATTATATTTATGCATGGAGATGATTATCTGAACTAATTGATGAATGCTGGTTCAGCATAAAATATGTATAATATATATATATATAATACCAATTACATGTTATATATTTGTAAAGTACAATTTAAATAATGTTGCATTTATAATTTTGTTTGTAAAACTATTGAAATATTTTCTAATATTTGGAAGTAATAAAAAATCAGATTAGACTTTTTGTATTATAGAGTATATTTTATTCATTATTATTATTTCTAATCAAAAAATTTATTAATCATTATTTAAGTTATTGAAGTTAAGTTATTTAGTAGTAAAATATATTAAATATTGTAAATTTTCTTTTGTTCACGGTTATCAGAATGCTTGCAATCTCAAAACTAGTTAAAAATTATATATATATGTTTTACAGGTTGTACATATAAAAAACATGTTTTGTGGGTTCATTCATGTAAGACTTTAGTTTAAAAATTCAAATGTTTCGACTTGATCACACAAGCCCTCAACTGGTAAATGAAAGCTTTTATTATATAGTTTTCATTTCCATGTTGAAGGCTCGTGTGATCAAGTCAAAATATTGGAATTTTTAAATTAAAATCTTACATGGATGAACCTGCAAAACATGTCATATATATATTAATTCTAATGTTCAAATAGAAAAATGATGATTTTATACTATTATTTTCAAAAAATTCCATATAGTAAAAATAAAACAGCTAAATACCTGATATTTCAGTACAATAATGTGAACTTTCCTCAGAGCTTTTTTTCAAATTGTAAGAAAAGATTGAGTTTTAAATTCATTATTATTTTCTTTTCATACTCAAATTCTACTGGTTGAGAAGTTTTTAAAAATATTTTATTTTCCAATGACTTTTTACAAATATTGTTAATTTTCTTCAATTGGCAATTCTCATTTACGTTCTTTGGCTTTTTAAATATTTCTATAGCTTCTCTTAGCAGTCTCTGGTCATATTGTTAAATTTTTAATAGAATATGTATTTTATTAAAATTGATCTTATGGTTAAATAATTTTATATGTGAATAAATGCCTGATGAATTGGATTTGTCTTTAATTGTCAAAATGTGTTTTTGTTTTCTTATATTTATTTTACAGTTTATCTGTCCAATGTATAAATGTGATCTAACTGTTTGGAATTTAATATTTACTATGACATTCAAAACTTTTTATCCAATAGAATTTAAGTGTGAGGAGAAAATAATAATAAAAAATAATGATTTTAAAATTCACATTCTTATGATTTGAAAAAAAAATTCTAAGGAAAGTACTTGTTATTTTACTGAAACATCAGTTATTTGGCTATTTTATTTAATGACTTTATTAAAGATGAAAATTTGGTTTGTTCTTATGTTAATTGATAAACTTTTGATCTTTTTAAAGTTAGAGTGAAATTTGAAAATTGATGTTTAATACATTTAAATTTAATAGAATATGTTGAAATTTGGTATACAATCAATTAATACCAGGCTAATCCATAAAAGAGATTAATCTTTTTGGTAGCCCAACTAGTTTCTTAAATATGGAATGGAAGGTGGGAAAATATTGAATATTTTGATATTAACAACATTTGGAAGAAGCTATTGGAAGACAAACAAAAATGGGGAGAAAGAAAAAGATAAAAATAATGATTTTAAATCTCATACACATTCCTAAGATTTGAGAAAGAGGACACTCTGGAGAAGATACATGATATTGTATTGAAATGCCAGGTATTTATCTATTTTATGCTGAAAATAATTATAACATGAAGTCATCATTTATCCGTGAAAATATTAGAATTAACATATATATATAACATTGGAATCAATAAAATGTACTTTGAATTTAAAAATTTTCTCAAATATATTGTATCTTCTCTGTAACAATAGTATTGGTTTGTAGTTTGAAATAGACATCAGAATTATGATGCCATCAGATTGTTTGTTTACATTTGTCATTATATATATATATATATGTTTCTTTTGGATTTAAAAATTACGGTATAATATATAAATTTAAGTTAATTAGTAATCTATTTACATACCAAAATGTAAGAGTTATGTTTTTTTCTAAGTTTAAACTTATATCTTGCGGTATAGTAATTATTATTTTAATATTAAAAATTTTTTTTTTTTTTTAATTTATTGATTTTAAATTAACTTCTGGCATATCACTTATATTAGAAGTTCAAAAAGAATTTATTGCAATAAGTATTCACTTTATTTTGTTCTTTTAAATAAGATTATTAATAAACAACTAGATTCACCTTTGCATATACAGTATATATACTTTTTTTTTTTTTTATAAAAACAATATACATGTATTTTTTTTTATATATATAAAGTGTTAAAAATGTATATATTAAACTCTTTTGTACCATGGAAAGCATAAATGTCTAACAACACATTTGTGTTATATATACATATATGTTTCAGATTTGGTAATAAATAATTGGAGATTGATAGGCAATCATGTATTTAAATATGAAATTAATGTCAATTAATGATTTATTGTACATTCAATTAGATCGCACGTGTACATATCGATTGTTTAGAATCTATTTATCACACACACATATATATATTATATAATTGATATTTTTTAATAATAAATTTTAATTTAACTTAAGTCAAATAAACTTGTCGGATTATTATTCAATTGGAAATACAGATTCGTTGATCAATAACATTTGAGTGAGATTAGATAAACTGACTATATTACGAAATTTATTTGAAATAACTATCACATAATCCAGAAATCCAATCACAGGATCGGTGTGTATGGTTATATTTTTCTTTTATATTGAATTTTATAGTTATATCTGGTAGATATAAATTTATATGATAATCACAATCAAATATTTGCAAAAACAATCTAAATTATTATTGGTTGGGATAAGTACTATATTGAATTCATGGTTGGTCAATAAGATCTTAATCTTATTCATTTATAAAGCTGATCGTAGTATATTTTGTTCTGTTATGAGTAAGAATGATTTGCTTTAATTATATTTAAATTTAGTTGATGTGGATTGTAAATCTAATTAATTATTAAATTTTAATATTCATATTTGATTATAATAAATGCTAATAGTTCTTTTTATGTGTTTTGATTGTTATAGTATACAATTTTCATAATTTAGTTAAACTAAATTTAAAATAAATTGATACGATTAATTAATTGTACTTAAGTAAATGTCAAATAGAAATCTACTGTTTCTTTTATATACTGGTATGAGTGGATATTATGAATTCAAGATTATCTTATAGGTTTATTAATATTACATCATTATTAAGTATTTTATCTTGCTAGTGTAATGATTAGATTTGTATATTCATAAAACAAAACCTAGAGTTTAGGTAAAATATACACTAAACCTGATGGAAGTGGGATAGGAAGATCCCACATCCAACAAAGTTTAAACTTATTTAGTAGTGCTCTATGGTTTAACAACCTATGACTGACAATTCCAAGGATACACATGGGCCTTATTTAGATTTGTGAGCTAGCTCTGAACAGGGAGAGACATGAGACCCACAACCTGACCACACATCCAAAACCAAATGGGTTAAATAAACTAATAATATTAAACTTAATGCAATACTAATAATTAATTCTAATGCATACCAAATTTATCTCTAAACAATAATTTAATTTGAATTGGAATACGATAAAATGATAATGAAGGCCAGGTAAATTTTAAATAGGATTTATTATAAGTAATAGAATGGAATTCAAAATAAAATAAAATGCACATAATTTTACAAAGCTAACTATGTGAGATTTGATGCATGCAGGCATTATATCAAGATTTGTGCAGAAAATATATCAAGCCTATGTAAAACTAATATGCCTAATCCTATTTTTATACCATCGTCTGATAATTTATAAGTAAATGTAGACACAGACATATTGATTATTACCGCACTAATATGATTGTTATTTACACAAATACATTAAAATTCAAGTGCATAATAAAGCTGAAGGATGATGCAGATCTATGTCTATTAATCAGTGATTTGTGATTTTAGACAAATTCTGAATAAATATTTTACAAGGGAAGAACTGGCTAAACTAGCTTTACATATATTTGCTATGAGCACATACTAAATATTAACA
Source organism: Epiperipatus broadwayi (assembly GCA_028023455.1). NCBI lineage: Eukaryota > Metazoa > Onychophora > Udeonychophora > Euonychophora > Peripatidae > Epiperipatus > Epiperipatus broadwayi. Next base: position 2,038,615 of record JAQFVV010000200.1, on the reverse strand, counting down.
AAGATATTGTAGTTCTGATGTGCAGTTATTCACAGGATTTCACATGAAATGTATAGTACCTTAAGACTGAATGGCTTGCTAATAATAAAAAAAATATGAATATTCTAGGTTTGTAGATCAGATAGGCTTAAGTAAACAGGTCAAGGCCCTTGTGCCCCAGTTATACAAGTAATAGCCTTACCCAAACAATATGCTCCTTGGGTGTGATGATGTTCATCTTATGAGAGTAGCTGATGAATGGGAATACCCTCCACCATTGTTCTATTGAAGAATAGCAAGACATTATGTATGCATATATACTTCATAAAGACACATTCAAAACACAAGGCAAATCACAAATATGTAAAATTAAGTTAATGATGACTTAAACATTGTAGCTATTATCTGTGTTGCCAATGAAAGCCAGTTCATAATTTAAGCATATCATAATGCTATAATAAAAGGAGTATATTACTAAATTATAATTCTAGCTTAATAGATGAATTAAGGTGCATATGTAATCAGCTTTTACTAAGAGGGAAAAAGTATATTTTGGAGGGATTAAAATTAATAGTATATTATAAAATATACCTCATTCTGTATCTTTATCGTTAGCTCTCTACTATCACAAAAATGAATCTTTAAAATCATAATTTGTAATTCTAATACTGCAAACCATAATAACTATTTAGTCCGTATAAAACTAAATTAAATTATATCATAATAATGATCGCAAGGTGATCGATTATTATTCTTATTTAGTATGATTTCGAAACAGCAAGTCAGTCAAACTAAATAAGCATTATTTAGATTTATTAAGTTGAAGATATGAATTATAATATCTTCACAGAAGAATTATAAAATTAAATATGCTCACTGTTTTGAAATATATTTGGCATATCACATATAAAGAAAATGAAATTTTTAAGAATGAAAATTGATAAAATAGCATAGGCATAACTGTAGTATGAAATAGAAAATAGATTTACATTTATTTATGATTATCAGTGTTCTATTGAAACATACATAATATTACAGTTTACAAAAGTAATATTATGAAAATTTAGGCAAAATTTATCAGAGGTTTTACATTTAATTTAGATAAGAATTTGAAGAATTAGTTTGAATTGTCATTTTAATTTATATGCTATAGCTTTACAAGATTAAGATTTAAAGTTCCTTTTAGAGCTTTCTACAGTGTTTTGGGGAGTTGTTACCTAACTTCTTGATAGTAGATTATCTATTGACACTTCTGGAAGGTAAATGTGGCAGCAAATCTCGATCTCCCAAAAGGCAGTATTCTTTCAGTTGTGGTCATATTACAGTAGACCATAGCTTAGGAAACGCAATTCTAACCCATCCTATTCCAACATGTTAAAGTTAAACAAGCGTGAAGTATGTAGCTGATGCTTCTTAAAATTATACAGTGTATATCCTACATAATAAAATCTAGCCTATTTATACTGTCTTGAGATCAACTACAATTTTAATAGCAAACTTATCTTCCATGAGCAAATCAATTAATATCTTTAAAAAATTGATATTTTAAATTACAAAAATAAATTTAATCCTTTGTTTTATTCCTTGAACTGGATGTTTTTCTCTAGATTCGATCATTTCTTGTCCCTTTAGATTTAGTAATAGTTACAGTTGGCTAAATCTTGCTTTAAAAAAAAAAGTATTTTTAACAAACATTTATTGTCTTTACTAAAATTTGGATTTTTATCATCCTGCTATGCTAAAGCAGGTTTGCATGATGTGAACTTTATTTACAACTTATTTTAAATCAAATTTAGAAATTATATGAAATGACGAATTAACGCTATATACGTATCATAATGGTACGTGAACTACACATATATACATGCAATTTAAGCACATTAAAATATAAATTGACTTTTAAAATGAAATAAGCTATAATTTAAAATGCATATTTCTTGGAAATAAATATATTGCTGTAATATATCTATACCACTTATATTACAGACATTTATTTTTGCATACATATATGTGATGACACATATACATCTACATAAGCATATTAAAATGGGTACTCTTTAGGTGTTTAAACCTGGCACAGATGCAAATGTAAGGGAAAATAGGTGAAATGTATATGACGGAGAAAATATACCATATCAATAGTGTGATGAGTATAGTACGACTGAGTTATTATTTATCATTTTATTAAACTAGGATTTAAAATTAATTATTGGATCATATATTTGTTTAGATGTTATAAATCTTGTAAACTTATTGGACATACTAAAACTGTTATCTCAGTCATTCATAAATTATTTTATTTAGATATAAACATCTAAATTTTAGCATAAGTTTATGTTATTACAAGCAATGTTTGATTAGTTAGGTTTATTAGGATTTGTTTGTTGATGATTTATTATTATTTTCATTTGATTATAAGTGAAATATATCTTAACCATATATCATTGTTTTGAGACAGTGATATTTGATGTAAATGCTTTATTTTAACCTATTTTAAGTAAGGATTATACTTAAGGTATCTGAAATGATAATTTTTTTTTGTTTTCTATTTATTTTAAATGCTGTTTGAACTCATGATGATATAATAAAGATTGTAATTATTGATATAGTTAATAGTTAGATATCTGATTAAACAAATGGTTATATTAAGTATTGAATCATTATTCATTGATATGTATTGATTTAGCTTAGTTTATTGTATTCATTCTATAATGAATGATATCATTATTCACAGTGAAATATAAAATTAATATTATTTTCCTTTGATTTATATTTTATTCAGTTACAAATGATGTCCAACTTCATGACTGAGCTCTATTTCATTCAGACTGTAACAGATATTAGCATATTCACATATTTATTCTGTTATAAATGGTGCCACAATTTGCAGAGCATAATTAAGTAGGCTAACTCTACCATGGCCTTGTCATATCTGATCTGTCACAAATGGTTTCCAAATCTGTGGAGCATTAAAAGAAAATTATACCCTCATTTAAATATGTTACAAATGGCATCCTAAATTTAAGGGTAATAATAAAGGGTATTTCATCATCATCTTTTCATGTCAGTGATAAAATGCTATTTTAACCTGTATGGCAACTTTTTATCCTGTTACAGTGTTGATAATTATTTTTTATAATATTATGACAAAGTTTGGCATTGGCATGCTGATGATTAGCCTTTGCTTTGCTGCTAATTCTCTGATTGGTAATGATAGGTCCAGGTGATACAATGTTTGCCACTTATTATTATTTATATTGAATTATATTTGCTTATGATTTTAATTTCTTATCATTTACCATATTTATTTAATAATTATTATTGCATCATTCCTCTATAGTTCTTTATTATGTACCATCATAATATATATTTATAATCATAACTACTTCACATTTAAATTTTCCAGCAGTAGTTTTAAACGAAATATTCTAATTATATGTGTGTGTGTATCAAATAATAGAATATATAATAAAACAAAATACTGAAATTAAGCCTACCATTTTTAATATCAATATTCAAATAAACAAATATCATCTATAAGTAGCATATAGAATTATTGCTATTTTGAGTAGCATTTGTAGTTAAAATTTAAAAATTAAGATCTCACAAAAATCACATGATATTATAATAGGTTCCAAAATGAATGTCAAATCTTTCATAATTTGTATTTATTTGCACAATTATACAGCTTATTTAATAAATTATCTATCATATTTATGAAATATGACTCTGTGATATTCTTTTCCTCAAATCATTTTCCAAATTCAAATAAAAAATATTGTCAAAACAAACACTTCTAATGCAAATAAAGTAAATGTTATTTTTTAAATATAGATTATAATATAATTTTTTATAATCATGAATTATTTTTTTAATACATATTTTGATTCACCAATATAACTTGACTTACATTTGCATACTACTTTATGTATAACATTACATTTGTGGTTTTATCAATGACATCCTTTCAATTAATAATAAATCAACAAGTATTTGGAGTGGAATTGAATGCAACATTAAAAAGAAAAGAAACAACTGATGTAATTATTCAACAATTTAAATCAAAATATTTTATACTATATAGCACTTATTTATAATAATGAAATCAATTTTTCCTTTTCAATATTTTTTATATCCATCTAAGTGTAAATTTGTTTGTAATGTACTTAAAATGCCTTTTTTTTCCCTTTTATATTCTACATTAAATATTGGATCATTGAAAATTTTGAAGTTTATGTAATATATAATACTTTATGTCTAAATAAAAATGTTTTAAATCCAGCCAGTGGAGGTATATAAATCATCTTTCTTATTGATACGAATTTTTATAAACAAATTAAAACTGATCTTATTATTTTTTCTTCAAAAATTTAAATCAAAATATTTTATACTATATAAATTGTCAACAGAGATAGAAGTCTATGCTTTTTTATAACTGTTATTAAAACAGGAAAAAACTCACTATACATATTGCCACCCAGCAAGTTAGAGTAATCAATTGATGCCAGAAGGCTTGTGCATAAAATCCCCATCTAGTGCCTACTCACCCAATATTCCCAGAACAGTTTCTGGTTTGTGACCTTTGTCAGTGAGAAGCCTTAGATCTGAGAGTACTGCACTTAGATCTTAAGATCTAATGCAACCTTTCAGCAGCCACCTTTTATCTCTACTTAACTACAAAACTATGAGTCTTAAATTGAAAACACCTTAATATTTTCGATCCAAGCCCATCAGCTTATATAGTCATATAGGTCTGAATTCAGTTCAGTACTTATACATTTTAGTGTCTTTGGTTCTTTAATAACCATAGCCACCAGTATGCTATTAGGCAGGATTGGTTTTAAGCCAATAAACATCACATGATAAACATTTCTTATGCTTGTTTATAACTGTTATTAAAACAGGCAAAAACTCACTATATGTATTGCTATGCAGCAAGTTAGAGTAATCAATGGTTTCCAGAAGGCTTATGCATAAAATCCCCATCTAGTTCCTACTCCTTCAATATCCCCAGACTAGGTTCTGGCTTGTGGCCTTTATCAGTGAGAAGCCTTGGATCTGAGAGCACTAGATAAGGATTGTACACACAAGCCTTCTGGCATCCATTGATTACTCTTACTTGCTGTGTGGCAATATGTATAGTGAGTTTCTGCCTATTTTAATAACAGTTATAAGCAAGCATAAGAAATGGTGATCATGTGATGTTTATTGACTTAAAACCAATCCTCCCTATTAGGATATTGGTGGCAATGATTATTAAAAAACCAAAGACCAAAATGTATGGGTACTGAACTGAGTTCAGACTTATATGACTATATAAGCTGATGGGATTGGATTGAAAATATTAAGGTGTTTTCAATTTAAGGCTCATAGTTTTGTAGTTAAGTAGAGATAAAAGGTGACTGCTGGAGGGTTGCATTAGATCCTAAGATTTAGGTGCAGTGCTCTCAGGTCTAAGGCTCCTCACTGACAAAAGCCACAAGCCAGAAACTAGTCTGGGGATATTGGATGAGTAGGCACTAGATGGGGATTTTATGCACAAGCCTTATGGCATCCATTGATTACTCTAACTTGCTGTGTGGCAATATGTATAGTGAGTTCTTGCCTGTTTTAATCTTCAATTTTATTGAATTTATTTAAAAAATGTTTAGCTACAACTGATAATTTAGCAGTAAACATAGCTGCAACACACCTAAAACATTTTACACCTGACTAAAAACTAACTTACTCAAATTATTTTTCTCATATCAGATAAGGCTGGCAATCTTTTTCCATTTTATGTAAGTAATTTTCAACCGGTGCTATCAAATCTTGATCAATAAATGCCATTACATTTTTAATAAAACAGTAATTAAACTTGCATATTTCTTATTCATATAAACACTTATCAATCATTTGAATGGATTCTTTTCTTTTTATAGACCATACAGTTGTATAACAATCAATATATCAATCTCTTTGATCAAATTAATCAAAGATGAAATTGCATATTTACCAAATCTTAATTTTTCCTGCAAACACTTCCTAATATTAAAATAATCTGCTTATATTATGTACTATAGCAAAAAACATATATAAATAATGTTTTAGAACCTCACTATTATCATAAATACTTTAATAAAGCGGCAACGACTTTTATTATATAGTTTTTAGCAGAGACCTCAAGCAAATATGTGATTTATATTTAAATAAGCCAAGAATATTAAAAGAGATAAGAGTAGCATTCCTCAATACCTTGACAAAAGCAACTGTAATTGTCAGAGAAAGTCATGGTAAAATACTACACATGCATTACAAAATACATTTTCAACATCAAACTAAATCCATATTGAGATAACAGAATAAATGCAAAGTAAAAGTATGATGGCACAACTAATAAATAAGTGCACCTACTTTTGAGGGCAATAATAAACTGAAATAGAACTTTGTCACTAGTCAAGAAATGATGAGAATGCATATCAGAGACTATAATAAAAGTATAATGGCACAACTCATAAATAAGTCCACCTACTTTTGAGGACAATAATAAACTGATATAGAACTTTGTCACTAGTCAAGAAATGATGAGAATACTTATCAGAGACTATGATACTAAATAGGATTGCCAAAATTAAAGAGAGCCAAGCTACAAGCTCAAAAAAATATATGCTTGCAAGACAACAAATATAAGATAGACAGAATGCTACTATCTTTTTTAAAATAAGGTAGCAAGTGAGAAGAGAACAAATGCTACATTCTCTAATAATACTGACAACATAAGCATTTCTAAACAAAGAGAGAGACTAAACCACAATTTCTAAGCAAAAATACTAAAACTAGTGGATGTAAAAGATGATAAATAATACTTAATTAATGTGCAATATAGCTCAATTAAAATTAGGCAATAAATAAACAATAAAATAATTAAAAAAATATACATTTGTATACAAAGATATTTCAAATGCTTTCTCTGGCTAAGCATTTATCACAAAACTTGTTGAGCAATTGGAAATACTCATTGTTTATATTTTACAAGCTTAAGAGAAATGGGTCATGTGATCTATGACTCTTATTTTGATTATTTATAGTTATAGTCTCTGCCTTAATTCTTATGTGATGTTATATTGCTAAGACTACTAATATATGGTATGGCTGAAGATCTCTCAATCCCATATAGTTATTTGAGTTGGATAGCTGGGTTTGAAGACATGTAGGTGTCTGAAAATTTCAGATTTTTCACTCAATAGATAAAGATAAATGCTGGCTTTGGGTTGGTATTTTTAGATCTAATGTCTGAAGTTACCCTAGTGCCTCACTGAGGAGTGCCAAAGCATGAAATCATGGTCAGAGGTTAAAGGGGGGTTTTCTGACAGATATGTTAAATGCTTTCTCTGGCTAAGCATTTACCATAAAGCTTGTTAAGCAATTGGCAATGTTCATTATTTATATCTTACAAGCTTAAGAGAATTGGGTCATGTGATCTATGACTCTTATTTTGACTATTTATACATCTAATACCTTTTATGAATAAATAATTCATATAAAAACACATACTATTTTAAAATATGCAAATATCCTACACTGATATTCTGAGAAGTTTGACCAAAAATTATTACTAAAATATCATATAAAATTACATAAAGTAATACGCATTTAAAATAATGACCATATAAGCAAAAATTATAACCATAAATAAAATATGAACCTTTACTATTTCAAAAATAAAATAAATATAAAGTTCTTATATTTCTTTTATTATTTTACAATTTAATCATTAAACAGAAATAGGAATAGTCTATTAAGCAACAAAATTCTGTGGTGAGCAAAGATATCTGACACAAATATAACAATAAAATATAAAAACATTTCACAGTTATCCTTAAGTAAAATTCAATAAATTATGCTAGCAAATGATAAGTATAGTTTCATTGAGCAGATCTCTATGGATTAATCACCAAAATTTTTTAAATTGAAATAAATAGTTTAGATTGTGCTTTATACAAAAAAGTGAAGCTTGTCTCAATCTTATTAAAAGTTTTATGGCTTAGCGCTTTCAGAGACCTTAAGCGCTAAGCCATATGATGTTTAATAAGATTGAGACAAGCTTCACTTTATTGCATAAAATACAATCTAAACTATTTACTAATCAAAGGTGAAGTAGAAAACTAGTATTTTATTTAAATTGAAATAAATGCATTTCAAATTTAATTTAAGCATTTAAATTTTAATCCTTCAAATTATTTAACAGGAGAAACACTTTTTTTAAATATTACCTTTAAACTGAAGTGGTGGTTTCCATAACAATGAGGAGAAAGAAAGAGAGAAAGAGTACACAAGCTTTCATAAAATAGTTCAGGATAATTTAATTCCCTTTAAAACATAATACTACTTTTAGGAATAATTTAATATTTTCATTTTATAATGGAAGTAATTTATTAAAATATTTCAAAACACTTGTTAAACTTTGTTTATAATATGTTGAGTGTTTTAATTCTTCTTGGATCCAAAACAATGATTTTTTGTATCTGGAATAGAAATAATCATAAAAAATGAAACTTCTTTTATGCTGTTATAGAGTAAATAATGTTTCATCAAAATTATGCAATATCGTATAATAAAGTCAAATATTTTTTTTCTTGTAGAAGATAATATAAACTAGTAATATATTTATCATAATAAAATAGTCTTTATTAAATGAAATTCAATTATCTTTACATAAGATAAATTAATTTAAAATAATATTTTATATAAAATTAGTATTCTTCGAAAAACTAGGATAAAGTTATTGCTATGATAGAATTTCAAATATTTCACAGCAAAGTTAAATATGAAATAGATTTTGAGATTAACAACAATATATGCTTCATTATAGTGATAATAATAATGTCTTTCAGAATTTTCTAGTGCATGAAGTTTAAATATTAAAATTTTAAACATTGTAATATTAACTAAGTTCACCAATAAATCTGGCTGCAATGAAGATTTTTTGTCCCTTGAAGTCTAAATTCACATGTTGTGCCCAAATCATTTAACTTTAGATTAACATTACTTTAAGCTAAGAAAATAAAAATTTTAAATAAAATTAAACTATTAAATTAAAATTGATATGCAAAAAACACAAACATAATAAAAATGATTGCAAGAAAGTGAAGAGAAATGAAAAGTTTAGAGAGTGTGTAGGTGTCAATTTCACCTATTTTTATAATTGGGTCAGGTGACTACTTTAGAACACTGATTATTGATATTTAAATCTATTCTCCTTCTCTTTACTGGTTCAAATCTACATTCTTCTTACTCCAAGGAAGGTTGCTAACGAAACATTTAATTAATATTTACCTTTTAAAATAAATTAATTTCCTTGTCAAGACAATTAAAATTAAAAATATTTCTTGTTAAAATAATTATTTATAAATTTAAACATTAGAATAAAATAAAATATTAGATAAATGAAATTTACATTGTTTTAAACTAAAGATATTTATTACCGATAATATTTAAGACATTTATTATTAATTTTAACTTATAAAAAGTTACAATATATTTTATAGTGTGATCTAAAATTAGACATTTAATAATACTTTAAAAATAAATAAATGTTAAAATTGGAATATCACATCTATTTATTCATCCAGGCATTCATTTATTTACTATTTTAGATCCTATCTTTAATTATTAGTAGCTTTAGTATAACTTTTTGTAAATAAATAACTCTAAATAATTAATTATAATATTCTGTGCTAAAAGTTAAGATTAGATTAATGCAATATGAATTTAATTTAATTATTAGCAAATCTAAATATGAGGATTAAACATGATTTTTAAGCTTAAGATTAACATTAGCTTTTTGAAATATTTTAGTGGTTAAATTATGCTATACATCAATACTATTGTTACAAATACATTACTGACAACTTTAAGCTATCAACTCTTAAAGATTTAACTACTTTGGCATGATAAGCACTATTTAAGACTAAAAATAATATAATTTAAGCTATTAAACTTATTTTACAGTTACACTGACTACAAAAATATTGAGACATCATTTTTACATGCAGAATCTATGGTTTTATAAGGCACTAACAAAAATCTATTTACTATAAAATTAAATTATATATTTTTTTATTTTTTTAGACATTTTGGCATAAGACATGTCTTGCCATGTTAACTTCAGGGAAAAGCCAAAGGTCACAAAATATTGTAAAGGTTGGAGAGACCCACTCTTTCCAACAAATTGTCATTATTGTTTAAAAAAATCTTTGATTTGGCTTTGATATGGAAGTTATATATATATATATATATATATATATATATATATATATATAAATATATATATATATATATATATATATATATTGAACCAGATTGATATCTGATTCAAGGATTTTACTGCCAAAATTAAAAACTTAATTTTTGTTAAATCTTATCTAATGTTAAATTCTTTTATTATTATTTAAAAAGAGTACGTGTATTAAAACACATATTCATTTATATTTAAAATAGATAGTTTTAATGTTTTTAAAATAGTTTCCTTATACAGCTTGATTTTACTTTTTTTTAAAAATCAATTTGATTAAAAACAAGCTGGCTAGCTAATTACACTCCTGTTATTTTATTTTAATTATTGTAAACTCATTCTAAAAGCGGAGATTTAATTGTGTTTTTTTTTTTATAATCCCTGGGTAGAATTCTTAGATTAGATTGAACTGGAGATTAATATTTGCCCTGCCTTGATGGGAAATCAAGTGGAAGTATAAATAGCACCAAAAATTTCATGAGTCTATTCTATTCTATTCAATCCTAGAGATATTAACCTCTTCAATATTTGTATCATTAGCAGTTTGGACATTTAATCTTTAAAAGCAAAATTTGCAGTTACTAAAACAATTTTGCTTTCTCTGGGATGCCAAAATATACTGCTATACATTGTATAACTAATAATATGTCATGCTAATTTAACTCAAAAGATGGACTCACTCCTGCCAACTCTTCTTCATTCTGCAATGAACACCTAAAATAAACAAGATCCCACTGCCACTATCTTGTTACTGTCAAAGGACCTGAAAATGGACTAAAATAAATGAGCGCACTCTATGCGAACTCTGCTTTACTCTAAGGTAAAGTATTTTTTTATTCTTCCCAGGGTAAATTTCTTTTAATTAAATCTCTGCTCAATCTAATTATAAATCTGTATTCATAAGCAATATTTAGCCTCATATTTAATATTTGTTGTGTTTTCTTGTATTTTGTAGTGTGTCTTGGAATCTTAGTTTTTAAGATTCCAAATTTGCTTTCAATTTTTGTTTATTGGAGAGTGACAAGTGAGTTTTTATATTTTTATGTATAAAGCCTTTTATAAATGCTTTGGCAGATGGGTATATTTTAAATGCTTACCTGTAATTATTTTAGTAGCCAATAATTAATTTTAAATACTGTGTTTGTGCTTTTGCAAACCACCAAAATCTTTTGGCTGGTGACTTTATTTTCCTAGTCTTTCACAGGTGGGGATTTCATCTCTTCGTTTCTTACATCTCTGAAAGCAGAAACTAGAATTGTTTTTCTTTGTAATTTTATAAGTCGCCAGCAGGAAGATAATATTTATCCCTCTGTAAATTACAGGTGAGAGAGACTTTTGCTGCTAAAGTATTTATAGCTTTCATATTTTTGTACTCATGTGCACTCTCCGATAGATTTATTTTGTATTTACATGTAGCTTAAAATTTATCAGAGCGTGTACTCAGAACTTGTTTCATAAATTTATTTTTTAATTATAATTATTTGTAATTCATTTTCTTTAATTGCTGGGGCAGATGTAACTGTTTTTCTAATGATTTACTTGCCTCCTATTGAGACCTTTAATTATGATTCTTAGAGTAGTTTTTGCCAATCATTTGGCTGGAATTCACCAGTTTTAATTGTTTTCCTTTCATTTTAAATCCTCTTTTTCAGTTGTTCTTGAGGTAAATCAATCACCTTTATTTTAAACGTATTAATAGGTGCAGCTTTTACCGACATAAGACATTCGTGGTCCGACACATTTTTTGGAGCTCAGAAAGCTCACTGGCACTGGTTTCATGGATTTATTTCAAGAATGTATTGTTTAAGCATCAGAATGGGAAAAACAATGTTTGGGTGAATCCTTTGCTGAATGAAATTGCTTCCTCCCTCTTATAATTCGTTTTTTAGAAGAGCAATAGGTCTGCCAGAGCCTTGCATTTAGTTTTTCTGGTACATGCCTGAGCTAATCCTGTTTGTTAACTTATAAACTTTTCTTATATGTCTTCTCTTAATACAAAATTTAAAAATTTGTTTAAACTCAATTTGGCTGATGTTTGTCTTTGCGCTTTCATTTCTCCATTGTCTAAGCAATTTTAAGATCTCTTGTTTCCCCCTGAGTCTAGTCAGTGCAAACCATCATCATCATTCATTCTGATCACAGTAAATAAATTTTCCAGATACGTAGTGATCTGGTGGCGCCCTCTGTGTCAGAATGGATTGAGTGTCCGGTACAATATATATAAATATAATATTGTTGTTACTTTTTTTTTGGTATATGCATTTATTTATGATTGTAGGATTTAAATGGCAATGGTGATATAAAATACATATGTAAGTATATATAGATTTTATAAAGATATTGGATTTTAATTAAAGTATTTGACTTTAGTAATATCAATGATCAAATGTTGCCATCTAAAATTACTAAATGAGTTTATGTCATATTTTTGTTTTTGAAATTGTTTGCAATGTAATTTTATTATTTGCTGTTTATTTATTTATTTTGTTTTTGTAAACTGTAAAGCTAATTTTTATATGTGACTTTTTTAAACTTTAATATTTAAAATCCAATGATTGTTGCAATAAAGATATTGATATCAGCAGTTTGTGAAAGACTTAGCTAAGCAACATACATAAAAAATACTATGGCAATAAGGATTGACAATCACCATTAAGGAAAGAATGCAAAACTTTGTTACTGTCTCGTATACAATTTTTCTTTGTATAACTACAATATTTATTGGACTTGATATGTCATTAGGAATGGCAAGTTAAACAATAAATTACAGTCCAGGGGTTTAAACCCTCCATCTTATCCTATTTCATTATAACAGCTATTGAAAAATATGCAAATTTTTAACAAGCAGGCATTTGGAGTAGAAAACAAATGGAATGAATAACTATTCATATACAGCAATCCAATATAAGCATTATCTAAGAATTAAAAATTGGTCTGCCACTTTCAATAGATCCATTATAACCTAATCTGGATAAAAGAATTCTCTAAGACAACCATTTACAAAGGGTTCATGAATTCACTCATTCATCATTTCAAATTATTTTACATGTTAATTCAATCTATTCCAGAATGGACAAAAACACATTAAATAGTTGTTGAACTTTAAAATGAAGAGAAAACAAAGAAGATTAAATGGTAATTAATTTGGTCATTTTTTTTTGTATAATTGATTTTAAATTTATATATATGTAAACTAAGTTTAAGTTTAAATCAGTCATTATAATTAACAACATATATTTAAGTTTCATTGAGTATTAAAATTTTCTGTTTTATTTTAATTCAAATGCAATATATATTCGTACTTAATATAAGTAAATTGTTTTAAATCTTTAATTTATAATATTAATAGTAAAAATGCTAGATATCACATATTATTAAAAATTTTCTGTTGACCTTTAATTTTTACACCTAATATATGTACCTTATATAAATAAACTGGTTTTAAATTTCAATTTATTAACAAATGATTATATATTAGATAGTATTTGTTATTAAACCATTTGGTGTTGTTTTAATTTAAATCCATCAGTATACACCCGCTATATATATTTGTTGTACACAATGTAGGCTTGAAATTAAATTGTCATTTGTTTTTGTAGAAATCATTTGTAAATATACACATAATATATTATATTTGTGTTTACAATTTTATCATTATTTAATATTTTTCTTCAGAATTCAGTTCACAGTTTTCTCATTAGGTATGTTTAAAAAGGTAGATCATGCTGTAGATATTTTGTGTGTGTGTGTATATATATATATGTCAGGGATGAAGCGATGTACTGAATGGAACACGTGCTTTTATAAAAAAAATTTGCTAAAACTTTCAATAGCTTTAATTAAAATTCAATTTAAAAAAATTCACTAAAATATGTACATATTCAACCTCATAAAATTGATGCAACAAGTTACACATACAATAGTGTAGTAAAAACAATAAGTACATTAGTGTGTATAAGCTATTTTGCAAAACTTAAAAAAAAAACTCAACAAACTATTAAAACTTTTTTTTTTATTGTATGGAATATCTGTTGACTTTCAATTTTTTTTATCAACAGTTGAATTGTTTTTATATATAGCAAGAAATGAGTTTGGTGAATTAGAAAATAAAAATATCTTGATAATTTATTCTCTGATTTACTGATAAGAGAGTTTCAGATTTTTCTATTATATAAAAATTGTTGTGGCAAGTGAAATAAAAACATTCTTAAAAAAGATTATATAGTACTTCTGTTCCTAAAAAAGTCATGCTTTGTCACTGATATATGTATATTTTCATATTTCTTCACATATGACATAGGAGTCATTTTTAGACTTTTATTTATAGAAGTTTCATATACTAAGGGTTATATAGTCCATGATAAATATTTATTAAAATCTCATAATTAATGAGGATATAAAGGAAGATATTGAATTTATGGGCCATAATAGAAGCCCTATTATAAATAATAAATCTAAAGAATTCATATGTGTAGTCCAAAAGAGGAGTTTTGTTTTAATCAAAAATGAAACAAATAAATATTCAATACAGTAGAAAAAGAATATTTATAATTTTTTTTAAAGTTAACTGATCTAACTATGAGGAATGTATTGATGATTCTGAATTATTACTTTAAGAAGCTATTATGATTTTCATTATTTCTCCATTATTGCATCTTTCTGTGCATTAAATAGTAGATGGTTCTTATGTAAATACAAATGCTAATCCATGCCTATTGTTAGTAAGTACTATTAATTTAAATAGTATTGAATTAAAATAAAAATTTAAAAGATAAATAATATTGTATGTGTTTAATACAACTATTGCTATTTTAAAAAAAAAAATCAAACCACAATTAAAATAAAATATATACCATTTGTTTTATATAAAATGACTGTGATTTATTTGGAATTTATTTGTTTTTTTATTTTTCTATTTTCAGTACAAAGATGGTAATGCTTGAGACTTAGAATTACTTAAATGATAATTATTGTTTTGACAATATTCAATTTTATAATTATTCCTCTAAGCTACTAATAATTAGTATATTGTTTTACATATAATCCCCAACTGCCAATATAGATTGGATTCGATAAAATTCCCTTTGTTTCCAATTTATATTTTGGTATGTAATTAAATCTCACTGGTCAAGTTAACCCTCAAAGTAAATCATTTAATGTCTCTTATCATTGCTTTTTGGTATCTATGCATGTTTTATGTACAATTAGTCAGATAAGTAATATTGTAATTGTTAATCAATGATTAAAACATATTTACTCATACTTCAAACTTATTTTCTAATGCATAGATGCAATTCATTATAATTGCTGATCAAATCTATAGAATTGTTAAATAAGAGTATAGCATCACAATCCAATCCATTACAATTGACATCCAATGATTGGGCTAGTTTATTTTTTTTACATGTATACTTTCCATTACAATTGGCTTCCCAACTCGGACTTTGATAAAAACAAGCCAAGACTTGAGATAAATTACAATGGAAAATATTTTCCATTAATATATATATATATAAATATATTAATGGAAAATATTTTCCATTAATATATATATATATAAATGCAGATAATTCATGTTTATGCTCCAACAAGTTTTCATAGTGATGAAGTCATAGAAGATTTTTATATGGATGTAAAAAGCTTTTGATCAAAGTAAACAACATTTTAAAATTGTTATGAGAGACTTTAATGCTAGAATTGATAAACAAATGAAAGAATGAAAGATGAAAGTGCTGTAGGTAATTTTGGTTATGGTAATAAAAATGAGAGAGGACATAGACTTGAGTTTGAAGAAAAAGAAAAACTTTATATTAGGAATTCCTTTTTTGAAAAAAATGTTAAAAAAAAATGAATGTGGAAGCATCCAAATGAAGGTACAGCAGAATTGGATTATATTTTTACTAACAGAAAATATATATTTCAAGATTGTAATGTTCTTAATAAATTTAACACAGGAAGTGATCATCGATTAGTAAGAAGTAAGATACGTGTTAATGCATAACTAAAGAGACAATAATTATTAAAAAAAACAATATTTACAGTCAATATTCCTAATCTTCAGAAACATTCTAATGAATTTAAATTAGAACTTACAAATCAGTTTCAAGTGTTAGTAGATTTTGAACATGATTCAGATTTGAATGAAATTAATATGAAAATAACTGATACACTTTTAAAAACTGCAACAAAGATAGCTGGTAGAAAAAAGAAGCAATTGACCAATAAAATTTCTACTGAGACTAGAGAATTTATGAAGAAAGGAAGAAATATGAAGAAATACAAAAATGATGCATTAAAAAGGATTGAATGGTGTGGAAAAGAGTTGAAAATGATATAAGAAAGTATAACTTTGAACTAGCAAGGAAAGCTATAGAAGAGAATAAAAGTCTCAAAAGTGTAAAACAACATTTTAGTATTGGTAGAAAATCTATATCTGCAATAAGAAAAAAAAGATGAAATTATTACTAAAAAGAGAGATGACATCATGAAATGAGTAGAAGACTTTTATCAAGAATTATATAGTAATAAAAAACAAGTACCTCCTATATCTATTACATCTTCTGAATTGCCAAGAATTTTAAATAAAAAGTGAGACACAATTAAATGTATGAAGAAAGGAAAGGCTCCCGGTAATGATGGAATTATAATTGATATATTAAAAGAAGCAGGTGAAGAAATTGAATTTTTTTTAGCAAAGTTATATACCAAATGTCTAAATGATAAAGATGTACCAGATGATTGGAAGAATGCACTATTAATATTTAAAAAAGGTGATAAAGAAAATACTAGAAATTACAAACCTACCAGTGTTTTATCAGTTTTATACAAAATTTTTACCAAGATAATTACAACTTGCCTACAGAGAACATTAGATTTCCACAAACCAAGAGAACAAACTGGATTTAAAAGTGGTTTTAGTACAGTAGATCATATTTAGGTATTGGGAGAAGTTATAGAAAGGGCAAATAAATATGAGTTGCCATTATGTTTTGGATTTGTAGACTATGAAAAGGCATTTGATTCCATAAACATTTTTTCAGTGATTAAAGCATTGTATCATCAAAGTGTAGATTCAGGATATTGCCATATTTTAAAAAATAGTAAAAATGCAACAGCAACAATTAGATTGCATAATGATACTGGGAAAGTCAACATTGAGAAGGGTGTAAGACAGAGTGATTCCATATCTCCAAAACTAAATGGGAAGCTAAAGGAGTAAAAGTAAGTGGACATTATTTAAGTCATTTAGATTTTACAGATGATGTAGTTGTTTTTGCAAATAATGCTTTAGAGTTGCAGGAAATGTTGCAGGAGTTATCATATGAAAGTAGGAAAGTATGATTAAAGATAAATGTTAAAAAGACTAAAGTAATGTTTAATGAATTTTTTCAAAATATAAAAATCTAGATTGATTATGACAGTTACAAATACCTTGGTCAGATTATTAGTACAGATAGAAACATAATGGATGAAATTAATCATAGAATTAAACTTGTTTGAAGTGCTTTTGGTAGAAATAACTTGATACTAAAAGGAAATGTGCCTATGTGTTTGAAAAGAAAGGTTTTTAATAAATGTGTTTTACAAGTTCTTATTTATGGATCTGAGACTTGGACACTTAATAGAAGAGCAATATAGAGACTTCAGACCACTCAAAGAAGTATGGAGAGATGCATGTTGGGAATAACAAGAAGACATTGAAAACAATATATGGGTAAGAGAACAAACAGATGTTACTGAAGTCATTGAAAAAATTAAAAGATTGAAGTGGTGCAAGGCTGGACATATTGCTAGAAGAGATGATAATAAATGGACAATTGAAATCTTTAACTGGATTCCAAGAGATTGTAAAAGACCCAGAAAGATATCACATGTGAGTTGGATGCATGAAATAAGAAAGTGTGTATAGATGATGTGGAGAAGAGAAGCTAAAGATTGGAGAAGATGGATTGAACTTGGAGAGACCTTCATCCTGCAGTGGATTGATAATAGTTGATGCTTAGCTTGAGTTAATTTTTTGAATCTGGTGACGTAGCTCGAAACTGGTCTGGGGATGGTGGAAATTTTAGATAAAGAGGATTTGAATGCCTTCTCTTGTACTAGCATTTATCATAATTTTTTTTTTTAAAAAAAGCTTGTATAGAGCTTAGCATGCTCTTAATTTTACATATTTGTAAATGCAAGCTATATATGTAAGTCATGTGACATCTGACTTTATTATATATATATATATATAAGCTTGTTAAAAGCTATTTACAAGCTCATTATATAACATTTGTAATACAAACTTGTTAAATTAGGTCATGTGATATATGACTTGATTTCTTTGTAATACACACACACACACACGTATATATACATTATTCCATTGTAATGTATATGCTGTGAGCCACACATGCATCTGTAGGTACTTCTATTACAAATGCTGATGAAGAAAAACAATTTATATATATATTGCATGCAGAGACATGCACACATATTCATATTACATATATCAATAAAATAAAAAGAATTGAATTTGAAACTGAGATTTAAAAACTGATATTAAAATTAGATAAATATTGTTCTTTGGTTATTGCAAATAAAAATAAGATAAATTATTTTCAACATATAGTAAAAAAATATTATTTATTATTGTTTTATATAAAATTTTAATTGATTTTAACCATGGCATGCGTTTGAATATTAAATATTTCTTTAGATAGTAGTAATTTTTAAAAAGCTAGGGATATTTTCTGGTATTTGTTCTGATATATTTCGTTATTTTAAGCCAGACGTTAAAACAACAACAACAACAAAAAAAAAATCATAAAATATCTCACAAAGTAGTTGTGGACTATTTTGGTAAATAATGTTCTCTCCTTCCTATTTTCTATGGAGAAATGCTTTTGGAGCTTTTATCCTGAGATGAAATAATTAGGCTATTATATATATATATTGTAATAAATATTATTGGAGTTATCAGTCCTACTGGATGTAAGCTAGCTGTAGCTGTTGTTTATTTATATATTGGTGAATTGAAAATTATAGAATTAATTCCAGTGCTTTATTTTATTATATAATATTGTGATATATAAAAGAACTATTTTATTTTTTTATATTTATATATAACTTGTACATGTTAAATTCTTGTTCAACATATTATTGAATTAATATCAGTAAACTTAAAAGTCTATTTAGTAAAACTACAGACAACTTAAAAGAAAAAGTGTAGAAAATTTTGAACAACTGCTTCTTTAATAACAAATGAGTCAAATATAAGAACCAGAAACTTTTATATTTAAAAGTAGTCAGCAAACAATTTTTTATGTTCTATAACATAGACAATATTTACACAATGAATTTCTTAGATCACAGTAGCGATAACAATTTTCTTAAGCCCACTTATGGCGTTAGCAAAGAAGTCAATATTTATATTTTGACTATAGGCATACAATTGCCTTTTTTCTTTCTTTATAACGGTTATATATACATAAGTTAAAAGTATTGCATAAAATGAATGTTATTTAATGATTCATAGAGATGTGTGTGTGCTAAAAAGAAGAAGTACAGTCTATTTATTTATACTTTTTCTAAACATTTAGAGAAATGTTTTGTTAGTTTTATATTATAATAATCTAATAATTTCGCATAGTGATTCCCGACTGGTGTGAGAAGCATAAGTGAGGGCATAGTTATTGTAAAAATGGTAGCATCATGAGCAATGCATTGTCCAATTTAATACTGTATTAGAATCGCAGTTTAAAAGGCTAAAGAAGTGATTTTCTGCTGAGCAAAATATACAAACAAATTTGATTGATTGAATGGGATGTTTAATACTTAATTTACCACTTGTGTACTCAAATGTCACATCTTCCAAGCAACTGACAGTAGATTAAATACTAATATTATGATCAAACTGGCGGAAATCTGGAAAAAATAAAATGAAAAAATTAGAATTTACATTTTATGACAATAATATTTAACAAAATAAAGTTTATCTTAAAAAATTAATATAAAACCAATAAAACGTTACATGACTAGATTACACAATGCTTTTAAGTAGCAATTTCTTTTTCTGACATTCCACTTATGCCATCTACAACAAGTTTGAGCAATCAATGAATACTGGATGGTGCAGTTATTTTTCAATGGTAAAATCATGAATCAGAAACTGGTTTATGGATAAAGATTTATGTATCATTACTATCTAGCATATTATTCTAGCTTACACAAACTGACATAACTAGAATGAAAGAAAATGGATTTGCTACTAGAAAAATAATATCACATGCATTAGTCAAAATATTTGAAAATAATGCAACATAATTTGAAAACTATTTTATTATCACTATGACAACTTCTACTGGCATTGTTACTACTATTAACTGCTACTAATAATAATATTAATAGTAGTAATAACAATAATAACAATTATTTAATTCAAATTTATTTAAAAAACAAAACAATAACTAATAACAATTACAAAATGCACATTAAAATAAATAGTAAATAATAAGTGACAAACTGATATGATTATAAAGAGGCCTAGAAGGAAAAACAATAGGTAATAATAAAACACATAAGTAAAAAGAAAGAAAAAAGTAACAGGTGTATGAATATAAGATTACATCTTGTATTTTAACTTTAAGACTTTATTGAATTGAATAAAGTCAAGATAGAGAACATTGTTAATCATAAAATCTTTGTTATAATTATTGATCACAGAGAATATGAAAGAAAACTTGAGGGAGTCTCAGCAATAAGAATTAGATTTAAAAGGTTATGTAATATGGTATTGTATTAATGGACAAAAAAACATATTGAGAGAAATTGAAAGTTGATCTTATATATATATTTTTATTGAATAAAGAAAATGTGATAATAGTCATTAAAATGGTTGCATTTAGAAAATCTAACAAAGGCAGAATGAATTTTAAAGGTATTTCTCTTTGTTACTTTTTTATTTATGATGGTCAAATTTACTCCACTCACAACTTTGACACCATCTATCTCAGATAAATACAATAATGATTATTACCAATTATTTTCTAAACTAGAGATTATCTCTAGCACAGATATAAACTTTAAACCTCAATTAATGATTAATATATCTGATTTTTAAATTTTAAACATGTTTTTCTTTGTATGTGAGTTTTAGACAACTGAATTAAATTCTAAGAATAATAATACAATTATAAGGTTTTGATATTTAATGGCAAGTAATAAATTACGAAAAAAATAATTAGACTTTTTTTTAAGAAAAAATTATAAAAACATTTGAGAATATTTTAAATAATGGATGTGCGTAATACATACTACTTTATTTTATAATTTCACTAGAATTTAACATTTATTTTTTGTAATTACTTGTAATAGATTCATACATTTGACTTTAAAACTCATAAAATGATTTTAGACTACTATTACTACTAGTAGTTCTCCTTTTTATTTTTTTCTCTTTTTTCTTTTTCTTATAATTATTATTATTATTATTATTACCATTATTACTACTATTAGTATTATTAGAGATTAAAAAGTTTTTCTAATGAAAAGGTATTTATTGATTTTAGAAAATACTAAGTTAGAATATTTCTTAATTGTAATTATTTACTGCTAATAAAAGTAACTTATTTTAAGTTTTAGATATGAGTAATTGGATAAACACTATTATTAAATTAGAAGTTTTAAAAATTGTAACAATTATTGAAAATTCAACCATATAAATGTATATGTGCACTCTATTAAGAACAGGAGTGATGAATGTGACGTAATAAAATTTTCTCAACTTATCAAAATTAGAAATTACAAATCCAATGTTTTAGAGATTATCCAGTAATAAATAATATTTCTGTAGTATACTTTTCACTACAATATTTGCCTGCAAGGTAGGGACTTGTTTCTATTTCCTATTAATATTTTGTGGAGGGATGTAATCATAAACATATGACTAAAGACATGAAAAATGATGGAAAATACTATATATGATATTACATTTATAGGTGTACTACCATTATTCTAAACTGCATACATTTGAAACTTCTGTTTTCAGAGAACTTTTAGATCATTCAATATGGCATTGCACAATATGAAAAGTTTAATGGTTAAAATACCTTTATGTGCATGAAAAGAGAAATATCTACAATGTACATTAATTTTTAACCGTGCACAACATATAAAAATAAAAATGAAATTCTGTGCTATTTCAAATAAAAAATGTCAGGAAAAAATAATAATAATGTTAATCAGAACACTATTACATGTTTAAACAAAAAAGAAATAATATTCTTTGTGACAGTCAAAATCAAAAAATTTGCATTTACATATTAAAAGTTTATTTTCAATATATAAAAAATAAGAAAAAATAGCAACAGAGTTAAAATCTAAGCATGGTATTGTATCTGCCACTTGATGTAATGTAATATGGTAAATCAGTATAATATTCAAATACTATAAATGTTTAAAAAAATTATGTGTGTGTGCATGTATTTGCACACTGACAAAAAGTTACATATTTTAATTTGTTATAATGATAAAGTTATATTTTCCTAATTGATTCCATTTGGAAAACATACATAAATTTCACACATATACCTTTTTATAAACAAAATATAGATATAATTTAAAATTATTTATCAGTTTATAAGTTCTTTTTTTTTTTCTTAAAAAATGTATAGTCAATTTTTAACAGGTAATTGTTGATTAATTATCCATGTTTTTAAATTTAAATTATAGAATTATCGATTCTTTATTCTTTTTTTTAAAAAAAAATTTTAAATTCAGGCAGAATTATTCGTTTGTTTGCTTCACTTTAAAAGTGTCTCTCTTCTTGATTTGATAATGCTGATGAAGTAGGCAAGGTGAGATAGGAAAAGTGAATACATGAACTGCAACTCCCCATGCCACGATAAGTAGACAGCCAAACATGGATTATAAGTACACAATGTCCCATGACATCACAAGAAAATACCTCATTTTTAAGCACTACCTCTCTTGTATCTAAAAAAAATCACCCACAAGGAGTATTCAGAAAAAATATCAGGCACTGAGCCAGCCCTGCTCACCTCCTATGAGTCGTGTAAGTCTATACATGTGGTCTATCCATGAGACCATGACCTATTCATGAGGCCATTATATGCTGCTGGACTATTCTAGGAGCTCAATAATCTAGGTCTGGATAGGGATGACCCTATACTTTGGAGCATCATGAACATGCTGCATCCAGACAGCTATGTTTAGCTATACATCCACCACAAACATGAAAAGTACAAATTCATACAACACTTCCAAAATATCATTTTTCTAAAGAAATTATTTAAATTTTTGGTATCATATATAACTCTACTCACCAACAGCTGTATATATGTTTATCTGTGCTTTTCTGCCTTTAGATATGTCAATATATATAATTACTTCTTCAGAAAGCTGGACGATTTTTCTTGATAAATTTGGTTTTAGTGATTGTCATCATCAGGAAAAAATATAATCCATGTAAAATGTTGATCTGCAGTTGGTCACATTCTGTCTAGGATTAGCAAGCTGCTGTCTTGGTTTGATAGATTTCAAGCAAGCTGCTGTCCTCTCCACATTTAAGGCTATGATTTTCAGCACAAAAAAGTGAGTCATTTTTTTCCATGTGAATTCAAACTCCTGCAAAGGAAAACAGTAGCAGTTCCTAATTCTACTGTCCTGCCTTTAGCTACATCAGTTCATGGTAGCTCTTCTGCCAACTCTCTGGTCAATTAAAACCAACTGCTGCAAACTTCAACAAGCTGCAACAAAATATTGTAACCAATTTTGCAGCTGACCTGTTCTTACAAAAAACTACTATCCAGACTACAGATATTTTTATCAGCTTTTTTATCAAATCATCTGAGGTGATAACAACACCTTGATTGAAAACAGAGTTTTATTTTTATCTCTCTAATGCCTTGAAATCTACATAGATGTTTTTACTTAGATAATAGAAATTCACAAATTAATTAAAGTTTTCAAAAGTAGACATTTTTTAAAATTATCAGAAAACATGCTTACTTTTATATTTTAAAATCAGAATTACAAATAATATTTATCAGACCTTTTTAAAATATTAGCTTCATAATGAAATTTTATTTTAAACCCAGAATTATTTAACCCTTTACTTATTATTATTTTATTTTAGGAAATATGAAAAATATCTATAAAAATTTGTCTGTGTTTATTTTTACTTTTCCTTTACTATATATATAATATATGCACACACCCACACTATATTATTATGTGTGTACTATGTAACCCAACTGGTTACAATATATATATATATATATTTAATTATTTTAAAGCAATACAGATATTTATAAATAAATTAAAGAAGTTTTTAATTATTCATCTTTTTACCATCATTGTTACAGTATACAAATTTAAGGCAATCAGATTACAATATTAAATTTTTGCAATTTGTCTTTGCAAAATTCATTCATAATTAAATAAATATTTTATTTTTTATTACATTATTTTTTTTTAAGAATTCTTTATTAATAAGCTTCATTTTATTTACATTAATTTTTAAACATTGTCCATTTATAATTAAATGTTTATATTTGAGTGACTTTCCAAAATGTTTCGGAATATGCAATCGATTTAAAACCCATTTCAACATGCATTTATTATGCATTCAAAAAAATACAAATGACTAAACTCTAATTAGTTGTACTTAAAAACAAAAAATGATTAAAGTAAAAATCAAATTTTTTTCAACTCTTCCTATTGATTATATACTTAAAGACAGAATGCATTTTATTTAATTATATACCCACATAATATATAAAGTTTAAATGTTTAAAAAATATTTAATAAAATAGTATACAAAAGTGTATCTTCAGCATGATCTGGGATCGTCTGATGGTACTGTTATCATATTTAGATTTCCTTTGCTAGTTTGTGATTATCTAAAATGTATATTTGCCTGTTAATAATCATTTAATGGTTAAAATTAAAAGAAAAATTATTACATTAACAAAAAATCTAAACATGTCAATATTGTACAGTTATCACTTGAACATCATGCAAATTTCCAAAATTCAAAAGAGCTGAAAATGCTACTGATTGGTTGAGAAATTATAATATTTATTTATGCTTATTTATGCAACATATTTCTAAAATATTTATTTTAAACAAACAAACAAAAAGATTATAATTAGATTTTATTTGGGAGTGTATTTGTTTTTAAGACAATAACTGAAATAAAACTGTAAGAATGATAAAATAAAAGTTGATATTGATTTGCTGAAAATGAAATGCATCCATAAATACTGGTGTAGAATTTTTTTGTAATACTTTAATAATAAAAAATGCAGTTTAAATTTTTGTTGCTTTTTGAGGTCTAAACAAATATTTTACTTCGATTTTAAAATAATTCATTTAACAATTTTTGTAAATTGTCAAAGGATACAATATAAAAAGAATCATTATTACTATTATATACTCACTTTTGCATTATACTATTTTTTAGAATGTTTTTTGTTTGTAAACTTATATTTGTAATACATAATGTCAATATTATTAAAATATAATGTAGAATAAAAATTAAATTGTAAAGATAAATGTAAATGTAGCCAAACTTTTTCATTTTTAAGAAAATATTCAAACTACATAATTTGAAAAATGCTTAATTTTAAATACATATTTTTTGTTTCAAAAGACATTTATTTGTGCCTCATCACCAACAGTCGAAAGGGTAGATGACTTACATTGCGAGTTAACAATTGTCAACTATAATGCTTCATCCATCTTCATGGGAAATCCCCACCATGAAAGAAAACCTATATAGTTTTATTTCATCCACTCAGAGATCCCCACACACTCAGACTACTGCCACATTACAAGATTTTTAAATGGATTTCCTAAGTAAATTTTACATTGCTTATCCTGATTAAGTCATAATTTGAATACTCAAGGATCAAACAATATGGTCCAAATGAAGTTATACAAATATATTATATGTTTGGATCCACAGGGATTTCAATCTGACCTCTGTGCATCCAGGTCACAAATCATTTCAGTACAAATGTACCTAGGTTACTAATGTTCAACCAAAATTCTACCTTTATAATATAATGTAGTTTTTACAATACAAATAATGAAGTTGTTTTTTGTTCATCCAGATCTGCTGTGACTGCATTCCATCACTCAGCAGTCCTGGAGTACTTATTAGGCACTGACTTTCATTCAATATTTGGGAGTATACTATCTTAATATGCAAATGTTTTTCAAGGCCTTAATTGGGGACAGAATTGTTTTGATAAAATAAACAGAATAAACAAATAAATAATAAATGCAAATTACTTAAACTAGATTCCAAAAGATTGTAAAAGATTTTAAAAAAGATCATGAATAAGATGGATGTATGAAATAAGATTTTAACAGTAATATGAATTTTTTTTTTTACAGTTTATAGAAATTGGATGAAATGTGGAGGAGGCTTTATTTGGCAATGAATCAATAATATTTTAAAATAATGATGACAACTTCAACTTTTAAAAGTGTATGAATAAAAACTATATCACTAAGATGTAAAATGTGATAATTTTTTATAACCATTCTTCTAAAATAATGATTTTACTGAATTTAATTAAGTCACATGTAAAAGCTTAAAGTGGAACATAATATAATGCAATAATACATTCAAAAATGATGTTTAAAAATTATTAATTAACAAAAAATAAATTTAAACTTATTGTATACTGTACTTATGAACTATACTATTTGTTTCTCTGTCATTTTTTAAACATTTCATAGCAATAAAATGCTTTAAATAATTTAATCTTTTTTTAATATATATTGTAACGACCCAGATTCCGTTAAGGAATCATGGTGGTCGCTTCTAACTATAATCGGATTTAGGTTCTTCATATAGGATGGTACGAATCATACGATTTAACTTTAATCCAAGATTGAATCCATTTTAGACAAGATAATTCAGTATTAAATAGTCAACACAGATGTAACAAATTAATTCATCCAATCTTAACATTTATAGATTGTTCCATTATGCTCAGTATTCAAACTGAGGGTAAATTTTACATTTATCTCTTTTCAGGGATTTTCATCATTATCCTACAGTAGTAATAATACTTAATATAATCTCAGTATATTTTTAAAATTAATTTCAACCAAGTTATCAGGATATTAAATTAGTATGATTTATATATATAGGTATGTGTATTCAGTCTTATTTTGTTTCAAAAAATAAATAAATAACTTAAATAAATTAGAAACCTCCTTGAATTTAAAATAAATTTTAACAAGTTTATTAACAGATAACAATTTAAATTTATTTCATATAACAAAAAAATTATTATTATAAGTGCTTTACATACATTTCTACTATTTTATGCTATCAAATTAAATAATACCTTCTTATGTTCCCATAGTAAATATATATCATAACATGACCAAATTTTATATAAATTATAAAACAGTAAATGAAATTTTACATATAAAAAATTATAATAATACTAACCAGCTAAATTTAATTTAAATAATGTATGTACAAATGGTGATCTTATATTATCCAATCCTTGTAAAGGAATTTCAATTTTATGAGACCCCCTTTCTATGTGTGATCATTATTATGAAATAAAAGACCTTTCATGCAAGAATGTTAATCATGTACACAAAGAATAATAAACAAATATTACTATATTAATTAGGTTAATAATAAACAAAAATTCTGTCCTGACATGATATATATCTACTATGGGAAGGTATTATTTAATTTGATAGCATAAAATAGTTGAAATGTATGTAAAGCATTTATAATAATATTTTTTTTTTTGTTATATGAAATAAATTTAAATTGTTATCTATTAATAAACTTGTTAAAATTTATTTTAAATCCAAGGTAGTCTCTAATTTATTTAAGTTATTTGTTTATTTTCCGAAACAAAATAAGACTGAACACACATACTCATATACATATATCATACTAATTTAATATCCTGATAACTTGGTTAAAATTAATTTTAAAAATCTATTGAAATTATATTAAGTATTATTACTACTGTAGATATTGATGGAAATCCCTGAAGAGAGTTAAATGTAAAACCTCTAAGTTTGAATACTGAGCACAATGGAACAATCTATAAAAGTGAAGATTGGATGAATTAATCTAAGTTACATCTGTCTTAAATATTTAATACCAAATTATCTTGTTTAAAATGGATTTAATCTTGGATTAAAGTTAAATCATATCATCCATGTCATCCTATATTAAGACCCTAAATCTGATTATAGTCAGATGTGGCCACCAGGATTCCTTAAGAGAATCCAGCCATTACATATGGTGCCAAACTTTAGAGGCATACTTTAGAGGTATGGAACAATAGTTTACCATTAACTACATCCATAGTTTAAATAAATAAAAATTATAAATAATTTTTATGGAATATAACCTTGATCGATTATCATAGCAATGATAGATAATTTCAACCATCAAAGGATATTATAATTTTCATATAAATTCTTAAAATAATAAATAATAAAATAAATAGAGACCTTAAAAAAATAATGATTGATTAAATAGATGAGTCAGTCGCTTAAAAAGACAATTTTAAATTAGGCATTAAAGTTAATAACATCTAAAAAAAAGTAGGAAAAGTTTTAAAATTACACTAAAAAGGGAAATGTATAGCAGGAAATCCTATGGCAAATAATCTCTCTTAACAAATAAGGAACAAACAAACTTATAACCAAAATAAAAATAATTAACATTACTAAAGAAGTAGAAGATATTAATAATATTGAAGAAAGATCTTCACTAATCCAACTATCAAGAATTACTATGACTGAGAATAACTACTCTACACTAACACTTACTCAAAATGAATCAAAATCTCAAAACAAGGCTATACATGATAATGAAATGTCTCAAGTAACTACACTTGAAAAAATACAAGTTACAACAAATAAAATGACAAGGGAACAAAAATTCCAAATGTTCTGGGATAGCATGCTAGAAGAAATAAATAATATGAAATTAATGGAGACCAGCAACATGAAGTATATGTTTGATCAGTGGCAATGAGTTGATAATTGTCCTGAGGATAAGATGACCCTTGCAAAAGCTGACACAATCTTAAACAAAGTAACTCCAGAAAAATTGCTAAAAAGTATGGGGAACCTGATGTGAAAAACTTGAGAAATGGGATGGATACAAGTGATAATAAAAAGTTAGATGAAGAACTTACACTGGAAGATGGAAAAGAAATTTTACCTAACAAACCTTATCATTGGCATGACTTGTGCATCGTTCATGACTGATATAGTCTGTACATTTGGAGAAATGTTATAGCTTTACAGCTACCCTATTTTAGTGAGGGATAGTTCTGATTCATTATGTATGGAAAATTTGCCATTATGTATACTACTGGTAACACTGAAGATGAGTCAAATGATTTAGAAAATCATGAATAACTTTTAAAAGGACTGTGGAGTATGCATAGTCAGGTTAAACCTCATACTTCTAGTCAACCTATTCAACTTGTTCACCTATTGGAGATTGGTTTTTTTACATGTAAAAAGGACAATGAAATTCTTATTCATCATTTGAATGAACAGAGACAAGCTATTATTTTAAGAGAAGAGTTGCCTGGTTTTATTTTTGAATCCACTCGATGTACTAAACCTTCCTTTTATTGCTAAAACTTCACTTGATCCTGAATTTTCTGCTGGTTGGATATCTCAGGTCTATAAAGATATGATAGAAGATAAATCCTCTCAGTATTAGTTTGAAAAAGTTAGTACCAGATGCAGATCAAACTAACCCATATACTCAAATGCCAGCCTCATAAATAACTCCATTGAGGCAAATGTGTGTAGCTATACAACACAGACTAGCATGAACAACCATTAACAAACAGTACTTAGAGCAAAAAAATTCTCTGAACACAAGGTCCCCATATACATGACAGTCTTCAAAGCAGGACACTACTAGTTCAAATGACTAACACAGAAGAAAACTGTCACAACCACCATGTTCTCACATGGCAGAGTAATGACATAGAGAATCACTGCAGCATTGCTAAAGCAGATAATTTGAAAAACCTAGAAAGAAGTGTGGATATGAATGAAGCAGAAAGTCTTCAAAACACACAAGTTATGAGCATGCAACAAACAGAGGTGAGCCATAAGACTCAGAATAGTCAAGAAGATGAAAATGAAGCAAGGAATGGTCAGCCACTAAAGATCTTGATATGTTGAATGACCCTTGTTCAGAACCCATTATTCCACATCAGATAATGTCTGTGATAGACAATGATCCCCTCAAAACCAGTTCAGATACTCATGTATCAACCATGCAAAAAATAAAATGCTAAAAAAATCAAGTCAGATGTCATATGACCTAATTTTAATAAAGCTAATATTTACAAATGTTATATATAGAGCTCGCAAAACAAGTTCTTAACAAGCTTTGAGAATATCCTCAACCCCAGACCAGTTAAAAATACTAGGACAAGCCCAGCACTTTATCTAATGTATAACTATTGAGTTAGATAGCTGGATTATTATCTCCCACATAAATATATATAATCAGTGCTTTGTTTGTATCAGTTGAACTAAATAGAGCAAAGGAGGCTTGAAGGACTGGGTGCAAATCACTCTAATTACATCTAGCTTAAGTATATATACTAAATTTGTGTTTAAATATAACATATTCATCCTGTATACTGTGCTTCCTTCTTCTATGTTCCTACATATGAGGGGTCAGATTGACTTCTGATCAACATGAGTAGGATGACAAAATTGGCAAAACAAGAGCTTTGAACATTCTATTATCAGATTTTCAATGATATGGATGACTGAATATTTGGAGAGTGGAGAAAATTGAAGTCTGGCCATTAAAGTTTAAAGATTTGCAATTTAATATAAATCAAGCATTAATTATATACATGTGAGAGATGATGATCAGAAGTAACTGATGAGTGCTGATTCAGCATGAAATACTATATTGGAGATCATTTATCTTTTTTCCATGCATGTGGTTATGCTTATCGGTTGTATCAGATGGAGTAGATGACTGAAGGAGGCTTGAAGTTTGGGTTCAAATATTCTATAATTAATTAATCATATTATGGTTGCAAAATTGTAACAAACAACTGAAAAGCAAACAAACAGATAACTAGAGAGATAAAAAATAAAGAATTAGAAAACAAAAAAAAAATTACTGATATTAGAAATATTGTGCTTTTAATTCAAGGGTGTAAATGTAATTGGAAATCACATTATTTCATTATCAATGTTTATGCAGAAAGATCATTGATAACAAGTGATATGCTGGTTAAAAACAGCAAAATAAAAGAAAAGGGAAATGGAATAAAAAAAAAAACAATAATAATATAATTATTCAATCATATCTTTAATAGAAAGCTGTCAGCTGTTGGCCTTTAACATTATAAATTTCAGTATTTGATATCTACAGTCATATACTTTAATTCGTCATTTTTTTTTGCCTAATTACCTAATAACTGAACCACACAGGCTTATTATATACCTGTGTTTATATATGTAATAGCACAGACTTTCCCACCACTCTCCACATTATTTATCTTTTCAACATATATGTGTTCAAGTGTATCAGTGTTATGAGATAGTGTGGAGAGTGGTGGGTCGTGTGAAAGTCTGTGCTAATTACCCAAATACACATAAAGTATTTTTGTATTAATATTTATATTGATAATGGCATATTTAATATTCTATTTGGTTTTATTAAATTAAGTAAAAAAAAATGAAAATATTTAAATTAATCACAAAAATTAACGAAAATTTGAATTAGCCTTCAAGATGATTTTAAAAATATTACGAGATCATTTATAATATTTTTTTAAATGTTATATGAAAGTTTATAATTATATGATATTACTTAGTTATAAGGTATTAAGATAAATTAAAATGAAATAGTATCAGGAAATAGAAACTGCTGACTAACAATGAATAAATATATTATTTAAGATTAGTCATAGTTTACTATTACTTTAAATAATTAAAACAATTTTGGAAGAGAAATTATCATGATGAATTGTATATATATTTAAATATTTTGGTTGTTATCAGACAATCCTCTTTCATCATGCATGCATTTACCATCACTTCTTAGGTGAGATAGAGGTATCAACATATGGATTTCCATGCACATAGTTTTATTTATTTTTAGCACCATGTGAAAGAGTAAACAATCGTTGTCCTGCAAGCATATATTTTAATTTTTGGGTTTTTTTTTTTATCAGTGCAACTACATTAGCTTTTTATAAGAAGAAAATATTAAACCTATTAAATATAAACAATGCCGAACATATTTTTCAAAGGCAGTATATGCGTATGTGTGTAAATATAGCCATTTGATTTATGATTTGCCTTTTAAAGTCATCACAAAAGTCAGTTTTAAATTTTTTTTGCCTCTTACTTTTTAAAATGTTTAATTGCGTAGTTGAAATAAATTTTGGGCAAAATTAATGCATTATTTTCACAATTCTGCAGATGCTTAAAATATATTAAAATTAATTCTCTACTAAAATAGGAAATGTTGAAAATCGGCTACGTATGCATTGTGCATATATTAGATATATTTAAAATCTTAACTACCCACATAGACTTGAAATCTGTAAATAAAAACATCGTAAATATATATATTAATCTTTAACAGAAGTTTAAAAGTTCCATCTGGGCAAGAAATAATCTATAATTTAAAAAATAATTATTAATACTCATTAATATATTTATCGTAATGATATAAGATCTGATATATTTGAGGTTAAATAAAATGTAATTTCTAACCTAATAAAAAATATTGGTGATCATTTATATATAAAAAGTTATTGGTGTAAATAGATGAAAGCTAAAAAATAACATCTATAAAATAAATTTGAGAAATATATATATATGACTTCATGCCATAATTCTTAGAACATTTACTTTTCATATTTGGTAGTTGAATCATGGTAATCTAACATTTTAAACAAACACAGTCTATAACTAATTCAAATAGCCGTCCAATATTACAGATGAATTAATATCTAGATATTTTTAATTAGAGGACAAAATAATAATAAAAAACTGCTAAAATTTTTATTCCAGGTTGCAACTTTGCTGAGAAATGCCGTTTTTCTTCATGGAGAGCTACTGCTATTAGAGATGTTTTTATAATGCAAAGAGATATTTAAAAACTGTTTATATATATATATATGTTAAGTTCTTTGTTCGAAACAACTATAAATCTTTACATTGGGGTTGTGACCAATAGTCTCAAGTCTCTAATAATTATTTTATATATATATAAGGTCACACAGATAAACTGCAATTCTGGTCAAGTTACAAAACTATAATAATATTCTAAATAATAATATTGAAAAGTTTATAAACGATATGTTATATAATATTTTAAAGTTAAAAGCAACTTTTGTAATTGCGATTTTATTAATAAGAATAAAAACACCTACAATCAATGCACAATTTATATATGAATGGGTATAATAGAATTATTTTAAACTAGTTCAACGCCGGAGTTCTTTCTTTCTTTTTTTTAATGTTTGCATTAGGTGTGATATGTCATTACTGTAATGTAATTTTCTCCAGGAAATTGATTGTGCTAGACAAAACTTCTTGATATCAGTGGCATTTTCTTTAAATAGCAATAATCCATCGTTTTTACCTGTGAGAATCTTTTAGAAGTAGCGACTGCATATTTTTAACACGCAACCAAACGTGTTGATCACACTTTTAATAATCCATACTTAGTGACAAAATTTTTATTTCATAATTACGGTATTAATTTTGCTTTAACTTGCCGTTTGTTTATATAATTTTGTTTTGAAATGGGTCAGATAATTTTATCGAAGTAATGTAATATTGTTATACCACTTTTAGACAGTTTAAATTGATTTAAACTTATGAGAATTATTTTCAAATTGTATAAGTATTGTTTTTTTTTTAGATTTATTTTAAAGTTCTCTATTAACGTTTTATATATACACATGTAAAAAAAAAAAAAAGTACAAATTCTGTCAATTATTGTAAGCTGATGAAAATTCTAATTTAAATTTTATTTATAAATGAAAATCCACCAATCAATATAATAATTGTATGTATTTCACAAACCTTTATTAGCTGCGGTGCCAAGACATGATTTTGTTCTCATGTTAATAAACATTTAATTTGAATTATCTTTTTATATTTACAATGTGTAAAATTCGCTCTATTCATGTTAGCTACAAATTGGTTTTATAAATCAAATGGAGTCGTATGGTCTGAAACCTTTCTTTTATAAAGTTTTGCTTTTGATTGTATAATAAGAATTTTACCGTATTTAGGCATGCTATATTTTAAATCATACTTGCATTTATATCATTATTTATCTGTCTGTTTATTATTATTATCTAATTTATTAGTCTTTCCATTACATAAATTAAAACGTTTGTAAAAAAAAAAAAAAAAATCATTAAAGTTTATTTTGAAACATTAAACTGTTTTAAAAAATAGAAAATGACAAGCAATGGCAACTTATCACTGATGATCTACTGTTATTGCTGCACAAACTGACTTCTGACAGACAGTATAAATACACAATTCTGATATTATTTATTCACATTGAAGATTATTGATTTGCTGCTAATAAAGTTTACGATTTAGCTCTAAAATTGAAATGCTGGAATTTAGGTCACGGTGTGTGGTAAGCAATGACAAATTACTATTGATGTCTATAATCACACATTATCACTATAGTTTAATCTTCTTTTGTTTAGTTAACTCAATATATTTTCAGGAAGAGAACTGAACATATATGTAAGATATGGTGTCTATGTTCATCCATATATATATAATTAACAGTACTATTGGAATCAACGTTGATAGTACCCGGCTATCTTCAGTCATGTGATGAATGTTATTTTAAAGTCCATTATTTATATTTGTATATTCTTAAGCTAGAGGATTTAAACACTGATTTTCAAATTCCCTTCAGTCACCCACTCTATCTAATATTATTAAATAAATACCATACACATGTAAAAAATGTAAATCATCTTCAATATATTTACTTTGTGATGAGGCAGCACTCATATAGTTGGTCCAATTCCCTTTAATTACATCTTCCTTAAGTATATATGAAAAACAAAACACAAGTTAAAAAACTTGCTAACGCTTGTATTTATGATAACAGATGGCGTTCTACCAAAAACACCGTCAAGCGTAGTTTTCTGTTTACATAAACGTCAGAGTGAGTCGTTTATGTAAACAGAAAACTACGCTTGACGGTGTTTTTGGTAGAACGCTATCTGTTATCATAAATACAAGCATTAGCAAGTTTTTTAACTTGTGTTTTTTTGTCTTTCATAAATATACCTTTGAGGTCTTTCTTGCAATGATATATATATTGCAGAGGCTTCTACTATGTGGTGATGCTGAACTGAGATCAGACCCATGTAGCTATCTGGCTTACTATGCTGAGTTTGAAGACATTAACGTGTCTAAGAGATTCATGCTTGCAAGCTGAATAGAAACTGTTTCATAAATGCTCAGAGTTTGTGTTTAGATCTAGTTTCTTATTCTTGTCTTTCACTGAAGATAGCAAATAGCTTGAAATCATGATCTGAAAGTGGAATTAAAGTTAGAGATAGTGAATACTCGCTCTGACGTTTATGTAAACAGAAAACTATGCTTGACGGTGTTTTTGGTAGAACACC
Organism: Epiperipatus broadwayi; assembly: GCA_028023455.1. Classification (NCBI taxonomy): domain Eukaryota; kingdom Metazoa; phylum Onychophora; class Udeonychophora; order Euonychophora; family Peripatidae; genus Epiperipatus; species Epiperipatus broadwayi. The sequence goes on along the minus strand of JAQFVV010000200.1, from coordinate 2,002,672 downwards.
ATCTGTTATCATATATATATATATATATAATACTTGCACTCTATTCTGCCCAGCCCTGCTCTTTATTTAAAGGTCCTACATATGAATGGTAAAAGTGACTTAGGTCAAGATGGGTATGACAATATTGGTATCAACAAGGCCTTTGAGCATTCCATCATCAGATTTTTGATGATATGGATGACTGAAGAGTTGGAGAGTGGAGAGGATTGAAGCCTGTTCATTAAAATTTGTAGATTTGCAATCTTAGTGTAAACCAAGCACTGATTATATATATATATATGTGTGTGTGTGTGTGTGGGAGATAATAATCTGGACCAACTGATGAGTACTGGTTTAGCTTGAAATATGTATATTGAAGATCATTATTTTTTTTAAATATGTGTGGTCATGTATATCACTTATATAAGATAGAGTGAAGGAAACTTGAACGTCTGTGTTCAAATCCCCATTAATTCAATAAATTTAGTTAACTAGTCAATTAAAAATAAATGAAAAATTATAATACATATAAAGTTGCATAATATATGTATTACTCTCTATATTATTGTGTTATATAGTCAATTCTAATAATGTTATATTTGATCTCTCTATAAAATTTTTGTTATTATTGTTATTTTACTTCCATTATAGAACACTATATGGTATCCTATCTGCAATAATTGGTCAACATTAACATGTGATGATGGTGTTCTAACTGTATTTTTATATTGGACTATTTCCATCATCTAATATGTGTGTTGAATGTCTTTAGAAAAGTTTAATTTTATTTAAATATTCCAAATACATTCAGCTGTTAGTAATTTCACAGCAAACAGGTTAGTATATGCACCAACTGTTAGTAATATCACACCAAACAGGAAAGTATATCCACCAACTGTTAGCAATATCACAGCAACTGTTAGCAATATCACAGCAAACAGGTTAGTATATGCACCAACTGATAGTAATATCACAGCAAACAGGTTAGTATATGCACAATGTATCGAGAGGTATTCCCCCTCTTCTTCAGGTGTTGCTGGCCTGACCAGTGACAGTACTAGCATGGGATTTGAACCTAGGTCCTTAGATTCTTGATTACTGAATTTTAAGGTAATGCTCTAACCAACTGAGCCATCCTGCCAAAGGCAACAGTATGTAGTATTTTCATATACTTATCTATGAGGTTTCTCTTGATTTCTCCACTTTTTCCTTAAGAGCAAAGTTAATTAGTGATGTCCATACATTATGTATAGTCACACTGGATTGGCTTATGGTATTTTTTGCCATTGTCATGTGAGCAGCTTTTTTAAATTTTCTTCTTTGTACCTTTTCTTCTCCAATATTTTTGTATTTTCCCAAATGTATATATGTTCATTGGTACATACATGGCCTGCTCTTAGGAAAAAGTGGAGAAATCAGGACATACTGTTGCCTTTGGAAGGATGGCTCAGTTGGTTAAAGCCTTACCTTAAAATTCAATAATCAAGAATCTAAGGACCCAGATTCGAATCCCATGCTAGTACTGTCAATGGTTAGGCCAGCAACAACTGAAGAAGATAAGAGAAAAATACCTCTTGATACATTGTGCATATACTAACCTGTTTGCTGTGATATTACTAACAGTTGGTGCATATACTAACCTGTTTGCTGTGATATTGCTAACTGTTGGTGCATATACTCACTGTTTGTTGTGATATTACTAACAGTTGGTGCATATACTAACCTGTTTGCTGTGATATTATTAACAGTTGAATGTATTTGGAATATTTAAATAAAATAAAATTAAACTTTTCTAAAGACATTCAACACACATATTAGATGATGGAAATAATCCAATATAAAAATACATATAGATGATTAATATTTGAAAAAGGCTTGAAATCATGTGTCAGAAAGGCTATTTATGTATAATTATTATTATTAATATATATATTTATGTAACTGCTGTTATATGATTTTTATTATTTATTATCATTATATAAAAAACAGCATAATGAATTTCATTAATGTTCAATTTTGGTGACAATTGATTATTTAATTGTAGTATTGCTTTGATAACAAATTGCTTGCATTCTGATGCTTTATTTAAGCATGGAATATTTAAAGATGTCCAATATAAGATAAAGATTTTTCTAACAACTTTTCATAAAAAGTAAAAAAGTTATTTTTCACCAGATTTGTCACTCACCTAGGTGGTTAGAGGAATAGTTTTATATCTTTATTTTATATTTTAACTGAGAATAGCAAGATACAATTTAATATTGAGCCTACAAAATCTAAGTTCATATAGAAGCTAATTTTATTTCATGTTTCGTTTTGAATTCTGGTTGTTAGCATGGAATTTGGATGCATCAACTAATAAGCTATAGAAATCTTATAAATTTTTTTATTTTTTTTTAAGAATTTTGAAAATAAATTGGCAAATTAAATATAAAAATAAAACCAGTATATCCCTCAATTATTGGATATGATAATATTGATTCTATAATTGAAAGAGAATATCTTTATTTGATTGGGCATGTGAAGTATATGAAAATTGACATACTTCTTTTAAAAATGTTTTACTATTAATTCAGAAATAAATTTCATGGGTGAGATCCTATTTACATTATAAAAAATAACTCAGTTGTACAATATCAATTATTTATGAAAATAATACAAAATATTAAAAACTTTCTGAAACTTGCTTCCAAAGAGGTTCAATTTCTAAAGTTGCAAATAGACTAAAAACCCATATATCATATATTCATGCACATTTCTGTTTGTATCACTTATATATATATATATTGAATTTATTGATATGATTAAGACATTGATCTAAGTAATCAAAAAATATTTTTGAATAAGAGTAATGTTATTACTGGTGGTAAAAGATACAAGGCATAAAAACTGGTGTTAAACAGAAATGTGAACTAGGCCCATCTTTTTTTTTCATTTTTTTCTTAGGTAATTTTTGGAACAGCTTGTAAACTATTTTAATACATAAACAAAATCCTGTATGTGATTTAGTTGAAATTGAAACTGCCATGTGCATTAATAAATGTACCGAAGATTTTACTCCATAATCCATTCTTAAAATATATGAAGATGCACATTTCATGATGAAATAATGCTTTTAAATTAGCCCAGATAACAATTCTTACACATGATACCAAGCACTTTATATAAATATATTAATAATTATTGCTAATTATTTTTTCAAAACTAAAGATTATTTCTAGCTCAGAAATAAATATTAAATCTCAGTTAAAGATCAATATATTTGTTTTTCAAAATAAAGTGTGGAGTAATTCAATTTCATCACTTTTTCCATGTATAATAGGTATTTTAGTTAAGTTTAAAACTTTTTCTCCATCATAATTGACTCAGCTAATAATCTCTTTTACATGTCTTCATTTGTTGAATATTATCAATGTCAAATTATTATACTTCAATTTACATATGCCAAACTTTCTGCATTTATAACATTGATACTAATTACTTGAGTAGATAAATACATTAATGATTATTACTAACCATTTATTAACTAGTGATATTAATCATAATGATAAATATTGAACAAATGATGACATGTGTAAGAAATTGCAACCTGGACTAATTGAAAATTCCTAATTCAGCATGAAATGCATCATAGGTGTCATTTGATTTTTTCAGATGTCTTTATTCATATGTTCCAAGTGTATGTGGTGGGATGAATGTTTTAAATTGTACATATGCATGCATTTAGGATTCTTCTAATAAACAAAAGAATCCTGAAATAATTTTTTTATTTAGTGGACCTCAAAAATGGAAATGTCTTTAATTCTGATTATAAATTAGTGAAATGAATGAAGCCAGTTTTAAAGTGGCATAAATGACTATAAAACGTAGGTTTAAAACATTTGTTTTGCCTCAAATATCACTCAACAGCATAAAATAAAGTAATTGTTAAGTTGAATTAAATCAATCACATGTTCAAAGATGATTGATTTCCAGAGAATAACCCCCTCCCCCCAAAAAAAAACAACAATCCTTACCCTGGGTGAAAGTGGTGCTGTGAAAATTGCACTTCAGAAATATTATTCATTAATGAAAGATTAATAAAAATTATTAAAAAACATAATATATTACTTTTGGAAATGGAATATATATTAGAGTATTAACAAATGAAGTAAACTATTTGGGAAAGAAAATATTCCAAAGTTAATATAAAATTGTAAAATGTACTTTTAAAGTGAAAATGATATATAAACTAACTGCAGCCAATGTTTTTCAAGCACCAACCTCTCATCACTGCAAGTAACAGAATAATAAAAAAGAAATAGAATTAAAATGAAAAGTATTATGATGCTTACAAATCCATGTTATAATATTATTATAAACTTTGAAAATTGGAATGAATTGAAAATGCTGTAAGAAAAAAGATGGAAGGAAGAGAACAATAAATTATTTCAATAGTTAAAAATAGAATAAGAAAATATAAAATTTAGGTGGCAGGAAAAGTTAGAAAAGTTGCTGGATTACTGTAGAAAACAAAAAAAAATTATACGCCATGGAAATTATTTACATGCCTTGACATGAAATATAGAGTGATCATGATTGATCATATATAAATTATGTATGCATATTTTTTTTTTTTTTTTAAAAAAGCAACTATTCAAAAGTATTTAAAAACTGGCGATAAAAATAAATATTCATTGACGGTTGAATATAAATAATATAGAAAATTTTTTAAATGTGTTTATTTATTTCAAAGATTTTATTTTTGTTTGCCTTATTGCCTAGTTACAAAATAGTAAAATTTATATTATAAACATAAAATCCATTAGGTGCGATTTTTATCACAGAAACAAAAAAAATAAATCTTATTTTAAATTTATTTGTGCTGAATAAGATATTGATAATAAATAACTAATAAACGAATTTATAAACAAAGTTACATAAAAATCTAATTTTGTTTAAAAGTAAATATATTTCTATAAATGTTTGAGAATAAAACAATACCTTTTTTTTTAGACGAGGTAATTAAAAATTCTATATGCATTGGTGCACATTATTAATCACTTGTTTAAGCTAAAATTAAGAAACACGAAATTGTTAATTAAATTTATTTTATCCAAATTTATAAATATACCATTAACACACACACATATGCATTTATAAATGCAATGAATGATGACGGAGCGTTACTAATCAATCAAAGGACTATCTTAAGATATACGAGTAAAAAAAAATCTATTGTTTTTAGATTTAGCATGATATAAAAATAGAAAATCAAAAACTAAAAATTTATGTATGAAATCCAATTAAAAACTTAAGATCTCTATACGAACCATGGAATAAAACTATTCTGTTCAATCTATAACCATATACTTTAATTCACTTGATTTATTAAACTTCATGTATAGTTATATCAACTACAATAAAAGAATGATTAATTTGGTTAAGTTCAAGTTGACTGGATAATTAATTAGAATAAAAGTAAAAAGCTTCATATATTTTTTGATTTTCATGTTACTAACATTTCGTTTCTTTTTTTAATTATTATTTTGGATATCATCTTTATTATTTTTATACCAAAAGCAGGTCTTGCATGGTAGACAACCAGTATTTTCAATTTTCAATTTACTTTTTTAATACTCATAAGCTCTCTTCCTCTTAAGATAATCTCTCAAGTTGATTCTTCTCCCACTTCTCTTTATTTTGTTATTCACTGTGTTTTTAAACATATTTTATATAATTTCTTTGCTTTGATTGCATCCAAATTCCATTCCTATTTTTTTTCATAATCTCTTCAATAAATGATATTTTTTTACTTAGAGACTTCAGATGTTTTCTTTTTCTCTCAAGTTGTTTTAAATAAAGCATTACTCTAATAAATGTTAATCCAGCCTCTTTCTTAAATCTAATTTCAAATGAATCATACATAAATCAAAAGTCAGCTCAGAAATTAAAATTTTGACATCAATTTTTATCATTCAGTTATCCAATTTCTTAATATTTAAAAGAATTAGCTTAGTTATAACTTCCTGTCCAATACTTAATCTTAATGCTTTACTTCATTAACTAATTTCATTGCATTAATTTTATTTACATTCATCGTAAATCTTCAAGCAGTTGTAAAAAAACTATACTAATTTAACAATACATCAAGTATGTCTTAAAATAGAAATAAGAGAATACTTAAACTTTATTCTTGTTTTTCACCTATTTTTTATTGTAACGAACAATTGAATCTTAAAAATATTTTATGCTTCATATAGAAATTTTCTAGCAATGTCTGTTCTTCTAATCAATATGTTTCTTTTATATATATATATATTCAACCAGTATAAGTCAAAGAAAATAAATTCTAAAACACAATCAATGGTTTCACTGCTACAAGCAGACTTCTTAAGTGCAAAGGACTACAAGATAACAAATTTATACTAAATATTACCTGCAATTCCTCTTACATTCCTACAAGAGTTTTTAAATAAGTTAATTGCTTCCAAATCATAAATTTTTAATAATAAAGATTCTTTAATTCTTTTTATTTCATTTTTTTCAAAAAAAATTACCAGAATCTCATTGTGGTCTGTATATTTTTTATGGATATACAAAGCAGAAATAACCCTACTTTTTATGTACCATTATTCTTTCATTTAAGCTCAAACTACTTTGATCTATATACACCTTCTTACAAAAACAAGGGATAATTTATACTATTCCAGAAATAATCTTTCTATCAAAAATTTCCATTGTATTATTTAATATTTACTAAGGCTGTAACCTCAACAATGTGTGCATACAAATGCGATAGTAGGGACCCCTACAGGTCTTAACCACAAGCTTACACCTACTTTCTATATAAATAGGTGAAGCTGAAGGAGTTAGATCTAAGTGTGTGAAGCTATTCAATATTTCACTGATTAATAAATTATTCAAAGTAATATTCTTTTTCCAAGCAATTTTCTTATTTCCAAATGAATTACCATTTTTATATACAATTCTATAAGAAAACAATTTAAAAGGTAAGAGAAATAAAATCATATTTCTCTTTTATTTTTTACATTATTACAAATACTATTACTATTAAATAAAATACTTTCAACATATCAGAGTAACCAACACTCAAATAATCTTTATAAAATTGACTTTTTTGAAACAAAGCTTCCTCATTAGAATTGTTTAATCTCTTATTTCTACAACAATAATTTCTCAAAGCAACTAATTTTAACTTCTTACTCTTAACATAATGACTACATAACACATTATTCTTTACATCTCTAATCACCAATAAATCTAAAATTTTTATTTTAATCTAACCCCCTCCTTCTACAACATATTTTATAGAAAAGTCTAAACAATTAAACTCATTCACCAGCTCTTTCAATTTATTATTTTCAATTACAAACAACTATATACATATCTAACAAATAACTTTAAATATAAACAATTCTTCTTAATAATAATTTCCTCTTCTAAATAATTAATATAAATGGAAAAAATTGAAGAAGAAATAATATAACCTATTATCTACCCTTCCTTAATCTTATAAAAATTACCATTATAAATAAAATACATAAAATCCTCCAATAATAAAAGCAAATCTTTAATATTCTTTAATCTTTGACAAAGATCCATGTTTAATTAATCCAATAATAAGATCATCAATACTGTTAAATCTATTAACATATTGATATATATTCTCAGTATTTAAACTACCAAATACCTAATTACTTTCCATTTTAAAATTATTAATTAAGCATAAATGGGAATTTTAATATAATATTTTTAAAATTTCTTTTAGCTATGATATAATCATGGCTGACCACTAACTTTTATAGAAACTCAAGTATTTAGCTAAAAACAAATGTTGATCTTTCAGCTTAAAGTAGCTCAGATTATTAAATCTCATGATTTTAGTTTGCTCTTTCAGTTTTAAATAGTTGTGGACTTGGCTGGATCATAGGTAAAAAAAATTATTTAAATTATTACACAAAAATTCCCAATTATATTTAATTTCCATAGTAAAAGATATGAACACTTGTTTTTAATGTCACCATTATACTGAATGATTTGACCAAATCATTATTTACCCAAATAGTAGGTACTATTCAAGTATATTGTGGAAACTCCAGAATGACTTTTAATATTTGGAATATGGCTGGTGATTTCCATTCAAAATGTTGTTATAATGCTAATATTAACAACAAGGAAATGTATACTTGAACAAGTCAGAAATATTTGTTTATACACACAGACATTTTTACATACACATGTACACATAAATAATAGTTTAACACTCGAATTGAATGTCTATTTTTAAAAAAAATATCTATTTTTCAGATGTAAAATTGCTTAATCCATTGGAAATCCATCTCATCAAGATTCTCAACAACACGAGAAAGATAATTATTTAAAATGTTTACATTTTATTGTATATCTTCTTCAGCTGCAATTAATCATTTACATGTTGGATATTAGAATTTCTGTGAGTATATAATATTATTTAGTTTTAATCATTTGAAATATATAATAACATTTTTTTTAATATGTAAAGCTTAGATTGTACTTGCATGCTATTTGGAAAACAAATGGATATCTTTGGTTAAAAAATATTATATCCCTCTGTCTGTGTATTTTTTAAATCTCTGATGCTAGACTTTAGAAATATAAAAGTTAAACCACTAAACATCACATGATCACCATTTCTTATGCTTGCTCATAACTGTTATTAAAACAGGCAAAACTCTCCATACAATAGTGCCACTCAGTGCAAGCCAGAGCAATCATGGATGCCAGAAGGCTTGTGCATAAATTCTAGGTGCAGTGCTCTCAGATCCAATGCTCCTTACTGATGAAAGCCACAAGCTTGAAAACTAGTCTGGGATATCCTGCTTAATAGGATAGTGATGGATATGGTTATTAAAGAACCAAAGACATCAAAATATATCGGTACTGAACTGAGTTTAGACATATATGACTATATAAGGTATTGAGCTTGAATTGAAAATATTGTTTTCAATTTTATTCTCATAGTTTTATAGTTAAGTAGAGATAAAAGGTGGCTGCTGGATGGTGATCTATGTGTAGTGCTCTCAGGTCTAAGGCTCCTCATTGACAAAAGCCACAAAAGCCACAAGCTAGAAACTAGTCAGGGGATATTGAATGAGTAGGTACTAGATAGGAATTTTATGCACAAGCCTTCTAGTATCCATTGATTACTCTGGCTTGCACTGAGTGGTACTAACATATGGAGAGTTGTGCCTGTTTTAAATATAAAAGTTACTGTTTTTAAAGCAATACTATCATGTTAGAGAAAGTGGGCCATGAGTTTTTTGAATACATAGAATTTGGGTGTTGTAAATTAGAGATATAACACACAGAAATGAGATGATCTTCCACATATACATATGTGTGTAAAACAATCAAAAGCAGATTATTTAACTATCCTCTTTCTCAGAAAAACTTATAAGAATAAATAAATTATTTATTCTTGTCACACAAAATGTTATTAGACATGATTTTTCTGGAATTTGATATAATTTAACATCAAATTCAAACTCAAACATATAAACATGACACTTTAAATTTATAATTAATAAGTCACTGGTAAAAGATATTTATTTTCATTTTAAAACCATACAGTTAATAAAATATATGTAAATAAATATTTCAGTAAGTACAGCACTAATGTATATATATAAAACATATGGAAACATTAAATTTTTGACAAAAGAAAAAAAATTATATTGGCAGAACCTGAACAAGTAGTTTGTTTCCTTTTGATATATATATATGTTTAGAACTGTATTTATTAAAATATTGATATATTTATATCTTTATTTATTAAAATATTGATATAGATATATACATACATTTATATATATATATATATATAATTGTATGTGCAGCTCACAAAATAAAAATTGAAACAACAGCTTTTCAAATTAAATTCATGTATTTTTTAAAAGCGAATTATTAAAACTTTACTTCATTGTTTTGAAATAATCTTTATTAATGAGTAATTATGACTGCATGTCTTTTTAGATATGCTTTTTTATGTAAATCCTATATTGTAAAAAAACATTTGATAGCTTTTGCATTAGAAACAGTAATCCACTCTATTAGTCAACTACAAAGCTATTTAATGTCCATTGATTGCTCAAGTTTACAATAAATGCTCCTGAGTTGGAGTAATAGAATGTATTAATTATTTTTACTGTTAGAAGTTGAATGTAGTTGATTTGTTTGATGTATCTGATATTGGAAACTTCATGAATTTTAAGACAAGGGCTTACTTCTCCTGAATTATTTTTAATAATGTTCAAGCATGTTTAATGAAATAAAAGTCAACTAATTAGATGGATATACAAATTATATTATAAGGTTTGTAAGGATTTATTTGTTGGGAAAATCTTTTCTGATTAGATGATGAAGAAGTGTATATTTTATTACAATTCTATCTTATTGGTCTTTTCTAACAGGAGGATGCTGGTGTTTAGTTCCTTAGATTCACATAATGAGTAAGGGATATTCACAAAACACATGCATAATGAAAGGGGTGATCTAGAATTCTGTGTTGAGATATAATGAAACTGAGATAAGAAATGCCATGTAATGATAAAAAATATGAAGAAAAATGTTTATCAACTTTATCTTTAAATCATTTTCAAAATCTAACATGAAAGCAAATCTATTGCAAACTTAAAACCTAATAACTCTACCAATTATCATTCTATGTTATGATTATTTGATCTCTACAAACAGACTTTTGTGTTTTGACAGTTTTATTAAAAGTAGTTTTTTTGTAGAGTTTGTAGAGATCCTATAATATAAAACTAAACAGAAAGTAACTGAAGCTTCCAATGAGTTAAATTACATTTGCAATCTTATCAAACCATCCATCAGCTCAGAAGTCAGATCAACCTCTCAGACCATAGATACATTAGATCATATAATACATAAAATGATAATTGTTGTGAAATGGTTTTGTCAATCTCTTCTTATCTTTAGGTTATAAGTTTTCTTAAGAACTATATATATATATTTCTTATAATACTTCTTTCATATACACTTCAATGCAAACAAATTTTCTTAAAAAAAACTTCTTTATTTTCCTTACAGTTTCGACTGTCCAGCAGTCTTCATCGGACAGTTGAAACTGTAAGGAAAATAAAAAAGTTTTTTAAGAAGATTTGTTTGCATTGAAGTGTATATGAAAGAAGTATTATAAGTATTATATATATGAAGATATGCAAAAAAAGTAAAAGAGAAGAATAAGAGAATAATTTTCTTAAGAACTCTAGAAATACAGTAACTGTTCTTCTTTTTTTCATATATTAAGGAAATAAATAAATATTTTACATTCTTCTATATTTCTCAGTTTATCATGTTTGGATTAGAGAAACATTGTGAAAATAAAGTCTAACTTTTTTTTTCAATAATTTTATTTTGAATTCTTTTAATATCAAGCTTAAAAGTCTGATATGTAAATTTGGAAATTTTATTTAAGGATATTTATACACCCATTAAGATACCAGTTTCTTTCAACCATATTTTATAAACCTTTATTTATTTTTTACTTTCAGGATTTTTTACACTCTAATCTTAATTATAATAAGCATTTGTGATTTTGTTTCAATATAGAATGACTTATTTTAGTATCATTAAAAAATGGATTGCTTATTGGTTTTAGGAATTTTTTTAATAATTGGATGAATTAAGTGGAGTTTTAATTAATTTATTATGTTATCCAAAATATTATTTTCAATTAACTTATGTTAAATTTAATCTCAGGGTTTAGTAACATTTAAATACCAAAATGTGAATTCAAAATGTTTGTTTTCTTTAAATTAAAAATATGTAATATCAATCAAGAGATACTAATGAGTCGTTAAAATTCTACTCTTTTTGCCATCAAAATACTGTGAAACTTTTTTATCATCAGAAGAGAGGTCTATAAACATTGCATTAGTAAAAATGTGATTATTCAAATAGTGATATTGTAATCACGTGAATTATATTTAATATAAATTATTTACTTTAATAAATAGTTTAAAATAAAAGTAACGATATCAAAGTTAAATGTGTGTTTCGTCTCCTTTATTGCAGTTATATATTTTTAGTTATTTTGTAGAAAATCTTTTTACTGCTTCTAATGAGATGAATGATTGTTTGTAAAAGATATAAATAGAACCTGATATGTTATTAATGTCCTGTATTTATTACTCATAATGATGGTTTAGAACATTCATTTGATGTTGCAATTATTATTAGAGTAGTGGCAAAAAGGCATTTATACTATCTAAAAAAAATTATTTATCTTTGAGATTTTAAAAAAACTCTCTTTATATTTACTTAAACATTGTAGATGCCCTTTAACATGAGACTATTTACAAGATAAATGAGCAATATGGATGGTCTTTGAGTGTATATGAATGTTGATTCTTTAATATTCACAATCATGAAAACATAAACAAATTATGATAAAATCATCTGCCAATGCAGATTGGCAATTTAAAGTTAATAAGTTCCAAAAATCCTTCTTGGTCATGGACTTAGAATCACGATGGTTTATTTAAATGTTTACAATTGCAGACAACTTTAAAGTAAAGAAAGACTGCATGAAATTGAAAAAGAATTGTTTAATACTTTATTGGGAAATGATAGAATTTGTGAAGTTAAAAGAAAAATGGAGAGATAATTGATTTAACCAATAAATGTGCATTGAAATCACAGATGAAGTGGAATTGCATAAAAAAATGAAAGAATAAAATTGTGGTTATTAATGGTCTTTCAGAGAGAGTAACAAAATTAACCATTTAACTTAATTAAGAGGAAAATGTAGATAATTTGAGTTTGTAACTTGACAATTTTTCATTGTATAAAAATGGAAATTTTTTATAGAGATATGTATTTGATTAATCGAATCACTTTAAAGTCATCAGAAGATATTTTAATAATAGTATTTAAAAACAATTGGTGTTATGATTAAATTTGATTATGAAAACAGAAATAAGAGACAATATCGATTTGTAGAATTTGCACAAAAGAAAAATTGTATATTATTAATTTTTTTTTGAAGCATCCAAATAATGAAATTGCAGAATTGGATTATATTTGACTAACAGAAAACATACATTTCAATATTATAATGTGTTTAATAGATTCCACTGCAAGAAGTAATCATTAATGTAAAGGTAAAGATACAAAAGCTATTAAAATGACAGTATTATCAATAAAAAGACCTCCTAATTTTTAGAAACATTATTAATTTTAATTAGAAGTTGTAAAATCGTTAATTAATCAACCCCTTTTGTATGTGTGTCAGGCTTAGATAAAATCAATAAGAAAATTAACTAAAGGTCTATTAAAAAGTGTTTACATAAATAGCTTATATAAACAGTAGCAGTTCACAATAAATTTTCAATTGAAATAAAATTATATATATATATAACAGAAAAAAGTATGAAGATATTTTAAAAATAATGTTTTTATAAAAAATGTTTATCAAAAATTTTAGAAAAAAACAAATAAATATGAGTCACCTTTATGGTAAAAATTTTAGGTTATGAAAAGATTTTTGACTCTATAAATATTTTTAGGTGATTTAAATCTTTGGAAGATGAAGTTCTTGATATTTTCAGATACACTGATTAGAATATAGTTTAGATTGTGCTTTATGCAAAAAAGTGAAGCTTGTCTCAATCTTATTACAAGTTATATGGCTTAGTGCTTTCAGAGACCTTGTGTCGCCATAATCATAGCCTACTTTTAACTGAAGTTTAGTTTTGGTTCATGTAAAATTTTATGCAAATTTTATAACGACCATTTTCTGAAGATTGCAAAGCACGATTCTTTCCGGTTTATTGCACAATTATCATTTGCAAAAAAGCACACCTCTTTAATTTTTCGTTTTATATCATTGCGTTCTGTGCATAGTGCCCTTGCCATAGTGGGTTCAAACACATGGCCTGTTGCTTTTTGGTGCTTGAAGAATATGGATCTGTTTTCATTGTTATTTATAGCTTTCCTGTACAAATAATGATGTTGAGATGTCCTTGTTGTAATGTTGACACGGATCTCCTTATAATATGCCACTCTACATCCATTGGTGGGCATGAAATTTTATAAACTGCTTGAGCTATTTGATCAGAAGGTATTTTGTCTTTGGTATTGTTTATCATTCTGTTTGTTGATGGTGGGGTGTGGAATCCTAGTTTGAAGGACTCAGCAACAATGAAAACAGATCCATATTCTTTGAGCACCAAAAAGCAACAGGCCATGTGTTCGAACCCACTATGGCAAGGGCACTATGGACAGAATGCAATGATATAAAACAAAAAATTAAAGAGGCGTGCTTTATTGCAAATGACAATTGTGCAATAAACCAGAAGCAATCATGCTTTGCAATCTCCAGAAAATGGTCGTTATAAAATTTGCATACATAAACCAAAACTAAACTTCAGTTAAAAGTAGGCTATGATTATGGAGACACAACGTCTCTGAAAGCGCTAAGCCATATAACTTGTAATAAGATTGAGACAAGCTTCACTTTTTTGTGTAAAGCACAATCTAAACTATTTTCTAATCAAAGGTGAAGTAAAAAACTAGTATTTTATTTCAATTATGATTAGAATATACTTTATGCTAAAATCATTAACATTGATCAAGGTGTATGGTAATGTGATTACATCTCCAAAATCTTTTATTGCAATCTTACAAAAAGCACTTCATAGTTTAAAATGGAAATCTAAGAAAATAAAAATATATGGAGATTAATTGAATAATCTAAATGTTGCCATGTATTTTATTTTTGCAAATAATGCTTCAGTGCTTCAAGAAATATTACAAGAGCCACAAGATGAAAACAAAATAAATGAAACTAAATAAAAATGCTAAAAGATTTAAAATAATGTTATTTGTGTTTAAAAAAATAAAATAAAATTGATAGTTATGAATTAAAATAAGCTAATAAATATAAATATATTATTCACATAAATAAAATAACAAAAGTTTATTATTAAGGAATTTATTAGAAATTTGAGCAGCTCAAATAATGGAACAGAACTACAACACATGGACTTTGAACTCCAAAATCTACCATTCTGCCATTACTTTAAACCATATAAGCATTAGTCAGTTTATCAATGTAGATAATAAACTAATGGATAAAATGGTCATACAATATTTATAACTTGTATGGAATGATTTTGGCAGAAATAACAGTATTTAGAAAAAATATTCCTATACATCTAAAAAATATTTTTAGTAAATATATTAATGGATTCAATTCTTGATCACTAAATAGAAAAATTATGCTGAAACATTAAAAAACACAGCAATATATAGAGAAATAAATGTTAGAAGTAAGAAGAAGAGCTTGAAATTGAAATATGTAAATGAGAGAACAAACAAGTGCTATTAATGTAGTGGAAAAATTAAGTGATTGAAATCAAACAGGTCTGGTTATATCAGTAGATGAGATGACTGTAGATCAATAACAGTAGATAAATTGAATTATAAAGATATTGTAAAGTATATAGAAAGAGATTATGTGTGGACTAAATGAACAAGTAAGGATTACAGGAATGATTTGAAGAAGAAAAGCTGTGAATAAAAAAAAACAATTAAATATTTAAGACAGCAATATTTTATAATGGATTGTTAATGTTAAAATTACTGAAAATGATTTTTATTGAACTTAACTATGCATTTATTATTTGAGTTATATTTTGATACCTTTTTTTTTTTGGTTGACTAAAACTCATCTTAAGTTAAAGTTTAGTTTCTAAAAGAAGCCAATTGGGTTTCACATGAAAATATATTACTTGAGATGTGGAAAGGTGATTATCCATCTGTCTGTACTTTTGTATATGTGTTTAAAATTCAGATGCAATATTTATTATTATTATTA
The DNA here is from genome assembly GCA_028023455.1 of Epiperipatus broadwayi. Lineage (NCBI taxonomy): Eukaryota > Metazoa > Onychophora > Udeonychophora > Euonychophora > Peripatidae > Epiperipatus > Epiperipatus broadwayi. The sequence continues at coordinate 1,986,810 of JAQFVV010000200.1, read as the reverse complement.
CTTTCTTAGATAGTTTTTTAAACTAATATACCTATGACTCCAATTCCAAACAGTTAAATACTATCAATTCTAAAACACTTCCAATAGTTGTTTTGAATAATAACTTGGTGAATGTGTATGTATTTATACATAAAGTATGCATAAATTTAATATACATAAATTATGGAAAGCTGTCAATTTACATTGAAACATTAACATTGTGTAATTTTAATGTGATTTTTTAAAAAATTAACTATAAAATGCTACTCAGGATGGTAGATATGTCATAAGCTGGCTACCGCTACAATTAATTTTTATACGTATATTGGTGATTATTTATCTTTTCAGCATATAAGTGTTTAGGTGTATCAGTGTTATTATATAGATTGGAGAGAGGTGGGTGGTGTGAAAGTCTGTGTTCATATACCCTATATTACATATATTTGTATGTTAAATTTTGTAGTGTTTATTCCAGAGTTTTTTGTTTATGTACATATGCATGAACTTAAACATTCACTCCATCACAGATTCTTGAAATATACAAATAATGATGCCTAAAATACTTCAAATGACTCCCAAAATGTGCATATTAAACCAAAACTCATCAGCTGATACTTACATATGCTTTTGTTATTTATTCAGTATAAATCACTTTCAAAGTATTACACTTTGATTTACAAATGTCAAACTTTCTGCATTCACAGGAACAAATTACTTCATATAAGTACATTAAATATTATTATTACTAATCATTTGTTAAACTAAAGATTATCTCTAGCTTAGATATAAATTTCAAACCTCAGTCTAAGATTAAAACTTGTTAAAAAAATTGTATAAATTTTGTATTGATAAATGTTGAATAAATGATGAAAGCATGTGTAAGAGATTGTGATCTGGGCTGACTGTTGAATGCTGATTAAGCATTAAATGCATCTTGGAATTAATTATTTTTTTCAGATGTGTATATGTGAAGATTTGATAGATGGAAAAAGACAGATAAAATTAACAACTAGGGAGAATTTCTATTTTAACAAATGATTAGTAATAATCATTAATATACTTTTTTGAAGTAGTTGATATCCACAAGATGAGTGCAATATATTTCTTACTATGTATGTGTGTAGTAAAAAATACTGATCTTCTTGAATATGAAATTGACATTTTAAAATCACTAAAGGCAAAGCCATTAGTTCAAGCTGTTATTTAATTATGCATGACTGTGTAGTGTTAAGTTTTATTATAATAGTGATGCAAGTATATGGTTAATATTTTATTATTTTGTTTAGAAAACCTGCATATACTGTAATTCAAAAATAGATTCAAAATGTTTACAAATCATGATTTTTGAATATATTTCTTGTAATTCTCATTAAAAATAGATCAAAAATGACCTTTTGGTGTTCTTGCTTATAAGGTAAGAAATATGAGCTTTTAATTTCATTCAGAAATTGAAACTTACTAAGAATTACACGGAGTAAGTCATTTTACTATTTAATTGTTGTAGTAGCTATATGCATGCTCATGGAAAAAGACAAATAATCAGTATCATGAACAGCCTTATGTGGCCAATTTAGTAATCATTTAAAACTTTATCTATTAAAAAATATATTTTTCATAATATTCATTATCAAAAGATGAATGTCATTTTCAAAATAATATATCCATTTTGCACACAAATAAAAATAATCAAATGAAATAAATAATAGGACAAGAGGTTTCATTTTAATTTTCAGAATAAAAAAATATTTTCCAACAAATTATAGCTAATTCTGAATCAATTTTTTTATTAGTAACACATATTAGTAAAAAATATCTTCAAGGAATGAATATATTCTTTGAAATTTAAAAACTCAATTTATAATTCCAAAGCATAATAGGTATGATCTTTTTAAGTATTTTTTTTTGCTTCTAATTATTTTCTAATTAATAATATTATTATTCTCTTAATTTATTTTCTGATAAAATATAAATATGTTCAATTAAAATCTGAACATGACATCATAAATACCAAAACAACAACAACAACAAATAATTCATTTAATTTTGCAAAAATTATAATAAATAAACAATTTATAGGCAAATTTATGATTTTCAATTTCAAGATTTTATCAGAAACTTAGATCACACATGTGTCATAATTACTTTTGAGTTAAATTTTATTTTATTTCTTGACTTCAAAACCAATCTCCTTCACATTTTTTTACTATTTTCTGAATGATTTTGATGTCTAACTATTTTAATTGGTATTAATGGTATTGAGATCAATCAATATACCTTTTAGTTCAAGTTTTTGCTATTAACTGCAAATGCATCTAATGATTGTTTTATAATAACTACACAAGTCATTCTAGACCTGATTGCAGCACCAAAGAAATAAAATGAAGTAATGGAATGTTTGGATTTGAAAAGAAAATATAGTACTATAATCATTTATCCAACTATTAAACTAGTCTATTTAAAAAAAAAAATGTAGCCATAAATAGTATTTTTGTTATTATTAAGTACTATCTAATTATAAGATAAATATTATCTTTTCCCAGAATGATTTATTCTTGGTTTGATTTTTTATGTACTTCAAACTCAAATGTACTATCATAATAAAGGAATTCATTGCATTGCTGGTTATCTCTTTTTGATTTACTTAATAAATTAAAACATTTTACTCATAATGAAACTAAAATTCGACATTTTCGACTTAATTATTTGTGTTTCAGATAAGAATCTATATTCAATCTGATCAATTCTTCACTCAGCTTATTTCAAAAAATTATCAAAAGTTTTTTCCAGAATCATTATTTAAAAGCATGATTATTTTTTTATTTATCAACAAAACATCATGCGACTTCCCTTTTTTACATCCCAGAAAAAAGTAAATGTGCCTACCAATAACAAAATTGAGATCACTAAAATGTATAATTAAAAGTTCATTATCATATGTATATAACTATACAAACAAATTAATTCAAATTCAAAAACTTATTTTATGGTGACCATATACATAGGTTTTGTGAAAGAGGCAGGCCCTGCTTACATTATCTCAAAGATATTTTAAATAAGGACAGTATTGATTGATTTTATTGAAAAAATATCATGTAGAAGAAAATATATTAAAAAATTGAATTAGATACATTATTGAAATATTTCAGATCATGTTTTCAGCATTGCAAAACATCAAACAAATAAAATAATGGACCATTATGTTCGATATGAAGATGTATTTATGGTACATATACTTGTTTAAAATAGAAAAATCATATAGCATTAAAATACTAAATTTATACTAAAATTCTCTCATGATCATGAATGATTCTATTGCATAAATAGTCATTATAAAAGCCATCCCTAAATGATGATTATGGTTATTATTATTTTGTTTTACATTTTTATTTACTTTTCTTTTGTAGTTGGAATGGCCATATTCATTTGCAAGTGGCTGATGCTGATAATAATAAAGAACTGATGTCTATTTGATGCATAAATATAATTAAGGTGACTTATTCATCAATTGCAATAGTTAGAAACTAATCTGTTATAGAAGTAGCACTATTATCTAGTGTCTAAAGATTAATAAAACTTTTAATATATAACTCTGAGGTGTGGAAAATAGTGAATTATTGTTTTTTAAGACATATTTTTTCTATTCTTTTTTTTATAGTAACCTCATTTCACAGCCATAGAGAATGACAGGAGAATAATTTTTATTTTCACTTTTGATAGTTTGATTTTACAATAAAAATTATTTTTTAAATTTTATTGCAAATAAGTCAAAGAAAAAAAAAATTATCATTTGATTTTTTGATTACTAGTATTGAAATAAGCTGATGACTTTGTCTTTATAATCTTTCTCTTTTTTTTGATATTTGACAATGATCCGTATTTTCATTACGATTTTTTACACTTCTAATAAGAATCCTAGGCTCTCTTATATTGGGGGAAGAAAAATAAAAATGTGTTTAGTTTCCTCTAGGTAAGAGGTTTTATTTAATTGATAAAAATATCTCTCCTGACTTAAGACACAAGTGAAATTTTTTGAAAAAGATATAAGCAACAAATGATGCTGAAAGAAGTTCACAAATGATATGTATATCAGGTCAGACATATGTAAAAATCTGTAATCAATCATTGTTAGAATAAATTATACATAAAATATATGATTAGAGAATATCTTCAGTAATATATAGATTCTAGATCAAACAGCAACAACTACAAACTAGGTATTAATCTGTCAATCACTCAATGAGCCACACACACACACACATATATATATATATATATTAAACTTTCACTCAATGAGCCACACACACACACACATATATATATATATATATTAAACTTTCTGCATTCATAACATTATCATCAGTCACTTCAGATAAATTTTAAACCTCAGGTAAATAATAATATCATTTTAAACTATTATTAATTTACTGCAGGTATCCATTTTTTCTGATTCATAACTTTGCTTTTCCACATCCCACCAACAAAATTTCCTATTTGATCCATTATCACGTGTTCCCTATTTAAGATGTTTTATAATCTTTTGAGATCAATTTTAAAACTTCACCTGCATTTATAACACATCTTTTCCAGAAATATATCCAATACACCTTCATTTAAGTCTTTTCATTTTTTCAATAATGAATCTATTTGGTTTCTTATTCAAATATATTAATTTTAATCACTTTTTGTTACTCCCACATTTATCTTTCATTGGAGTGGCCAAAATCTCTGTATTAAATCAGCAAAAGATGTGTATTAAAAAGCTTTCTTTTCAAACAAGTAGACATTTATTTTTTCTTATTAAATAATTTTCATTAAAATCATTCCAAGTTTAATTCTATGACTTTCATACATTTTGGTTTTATTCTATATACAATTTGATTAAGATATTTGTAGTTAATAACCTGTCTAATTCCTAATTATCATATTACTTTTTTAGAATTTATTCTAATTCATGACTATCAACTTTTATTTTCTTCTTTTGAAAAAATCCATTGAACATTACTTTAGTTTTTTTTAACTTTAATCATATTCTTTTACTTTCACATTATAGCTTTAATACCATTTCCTGGAGTTCTGAAATATTACTGTAGAAAATAACGACATCATTTGCAAAATATAAATGACAAATAACCTATATATATATATTTATTCCTTTGATTTTTTATGTTAATCTACAAAATATATTTTGCAAATATAAAATCACCTTGTTATACATCTTATCAATGTTAACTAAATATCTGCACGTAATCTAAATAAACTTGTTGCATTTTAACAATATTTTTTAAAATTTAACAATATCCGGGGTCCATACTTGAAGATCCAGGACTTTAATTACTGTTGGAATTATATTGGTAAATATGTAGAAATGATAGAAGATACTTGAGTAATTTCTAATATATTTTTAAATCTATTTTAATTATCAATAATACTGTTGCATTCTTCAAATTATTCGGTATATATTTATCATTTAGACATTTGTTATACAATTTTATCAGCAAATTTTTATATTTTTTTACTTGCCTTTTTAATATCAATAATGATTCAAATATTTTTTGGAGTTTTCTCTTCCTCATAGATTTTATTGCTTGTTTCATTTTTTTATTTTAGGATGTAGCAAATGTTAGGTTGTTTTTTTTTTGTTGTTGTTGTTCTTTATTACTATATAATTCTTTGCAGAATTCTTTTAGAAAGGTAAAAAAAAAAGAGATAACAACTGTATCAAAATTAATGAGTTAATATAATTAAATTTTATAATAATATAGATGATTTTGTAAAAAATCACATTAAAACGTAATAAAAATAATTGTAAATTAAAAAATAAAATAAAAAGTAGAATGGAATATAGGCAATTAAAAAAATATGACAATTTGATTAGTTAGAATTTTAGTAGTTTATTTTAATGATTCAAAAGCAATAACATTTCTTTTAAAAAGCAACCCTAAATTGAGTTTTAATTACAAATAGTTAAAAGTTGTATCTGTTTTTCAAAGCATAAGTTTGTTTTTAAAGAATAACATAAAAGAAGCAGTAAATTTTGCTTTAATAGCCAGTAAATTATCAGATAACTTTAACAATCATTGCTAAAAACAGGTTAATAAATATTAAAAAACTAATAGAAGGTCTTTATAAGTTTACTACTAATTACTTTTGTAATGAAAATATGATTCATGTCAGTAGTTACCCATTATTTCATAAGTTACCCATAAAAATACATCTAAATTTACTAGTTTAAAAAAATTACAGATGAATTTATTGCAAATAATGTTTAAAGTATAATCAATGATATTATTAAAATTTTTAATGATGTTAACCAAATTTTTAATAAAAAAGAAATCATTATATATATATGTACACCTTTACACAATATTCTAATCCTTAGCCACTAGTAAACGAGAAAGTCACTCTATCTGTTGGGAAAATGAAATAAATATAGAAAAACGACAAACAATAAAAATTTAATAATAAAGAAAAAAAATTAAGTCTGGAGTCAGAATTATTGTATGTACAGGAAAAAGGTGAAAATGAAATTTCCAAATACGTAATTCCATTGTTATAGTTAGTACACACACACACACACAGAGAAAGAGAAACAGAGAAATAGAGAAAGAGAAAAAAGATAGGGAGGAAAGGGAAAAAGAGAGAGGAGGAGGAGGGAGTGAGAGAGAATGAGAAAGAGAGGGGAGGGAGGGAGAGATGAAGAAGGGAGAGGAGAGTGAAGGAGGGAGGGGAGGGAGAGATGAAAAGAAAAAGAGAGGCAGGGAGAGGGCAGGGAGGGTAGGGACTAAGGAGGAGAAGAAAGAGTGAGAGGGAGGGGAGAATGGGAGAGAGGTAGGAGGGAGAGAGGTGAGGGAAGAGAAATGATGACATGAGCACTCATAACTTGCTTTATAATAATCTAAATGATTGAAGAATGATATTATAAAAGAAATAGAATATGAACAAAATGTAATAATAATTATTATGAATGAATTAAAGGAAGATAACTTTTATTCATTCATTACAATTCAATCACTGATATTTTTTAGCATGCAAACAAATTTTGAATGCGATACTTTATAAAAATTAATTGTCATAATACACAGGCATACATATAAATGCAAAGACCATACATAGTGGGAGATAGAATTAGATAGATAGGAAAAATAGATTGATAGAGAAATCTGACTGTCTGTGCTATTAGTTATGATATGGTCAAGCTGAAATGAAAGTTGCACTGATAAAAATTGAAAGAAACCTGAAAAATATGTTACACTACAATGATGGTTCACCCTTTCCAAATGTTAAAAGTGAATAGAAATCAATTCCTATTTTGCTGAGATTGAGATTCAGAGCTTGATATCTCTAGTTTACCAGAAAAGTAAAGAGTTTTCCCAAATTGCAGCCTGTAATGAGAAAGAATGGCCAGACTTTGAGTGCTGGTATTCAGCAGAGCTAAAATGAGAGATGCATTGATAAATATATATAAAAAAATCCTAATATATTTCACATGCAAAAGATGTTTTATAAATCATATTTTCAGAGCAAGCAACTGTTGTCTTTAATTAGTTAAAGTTAGTAATCATGTGATTGTTGCAAATAATAATTGGGTCAAAGTGGTTGTTGAATAATTTGTTTTCATGTATGTGAGAAAACTCTTCCATTTTGGATAATAATTTTATTGTTTCATCATTTGTTAATACTATTTGAACTTTTAAAAAATTTCTATAGCCTTCCTAAATATTTGTTGATAGTAATTGTCAGATGTAGATATAATTTTAATATTTTAAAAATCTATGTGGTAGACAGGGTCTAAAAATGGAGAGTGAGTGTTGAAGATACTGAAATTTTTTTTATTTGTGTTAATATGTTTATCTTCTTGTACATATAGGATGCTTGATTGCTTCTTTCTATATATGTGGTTTGGCACATGCCACATGGGATCTCATAAAATCCTTGAACTTCTAGAGGAATTAAACCTTTAGGCTTGTTAGAATACTATTAATCTTTTTTCTTAGTGGGAAATATTTTTATGTTTTAGTGTCTCAGCATACATCCAATTTAATATATTGTTCCTTTTATATAAGGGATGCTTATCTTATATAAAAGGAGCCACAGATAAAATTAAATGTGTGATAAGATGTTATGTAATAATGCAGACCTTATATAAAAGACACACATAAAATTAGACATGTGTTGAAATGTTATGACACAAAAAGAACATTCTCTACTGAACAAAAAATTAATAATATTCTCACCAAACCTAAAGATTTAATCCTTCTAGAAATTCAAGGAGTCCATGTGGCACACACCAAGCCATCCATATACATAAGAATAAGAAGAAGCAATTGTATAATTGCCAGAAAAAATATGCAGTAAAAAAACTTTCAACATTTTCAGAATTCAATTTTCATGTTTTAGATGCTGGCCATTGCATAGATTTCTCAAATATGAAAATCATATCCATATCCAACAATCATCATCAAAAGCGTATTGAGGGAGACTGTAGAAAATTTTTAAAAATCCAAATTGTATTAACTTAAACATGATTAAACAATAAAATTACCACCCATATAGAAGATAAGAGTTTCCTCACACAAATGAAAGACAGCCACTCAAATTTAACCCAAACTATTCAACAATGAGATAACACAATTTTTAGCTCTGCATCAACCATGTAATTATTACTTTACTTAGTTGAATGCAAGAGTTATCTTGTTGAAACATTAGAATTTTATTTTGTTTTATTAAACAGTTGTTCCTAAAAATGATTTATAATATATATACAGAGGGGGTGAGAGAACGATAAAGAAATATAAAAAATATTATTATTAATAATCTAGGATCATAAACACACTCAGCTTTGTATTAATAAACAAACATTGAATGTATACATATATATATAATTAAAATAATAACAACACCCATTTATATATATATAATAAATATTAAAACACATAGTATTTTTTAATAGCATAAACTTTAATCTTGAACTTCTTTTTTCTTTAAAAATAGTCAGTATAAACAATATTCATCAAAATATAAAATTATAAAATTACAAACCAATTTTTCTTTAAAAAACTTGTTTTTTAATTATTATGACTATATGAATTTTTATTTCAAAAGCAACGTTTCGACTATTTATTTCCTTATAGTCTTTTTCAAGCCACTAAAATATACAAAAAAAATAACAAAATAAATAAAATTAAAACATTATATAAATCTAATATACAATTATAAATTATAGTTTTTTTAAATAGAGGAAGGTAATGTTTTTATATTGTATATTAGATTTATATAATGTTTTAATTTTATTTATTTTGTTATTTTTTTTTGTATATTTTAGTGGCTTGAAAAAGACTATAAGGAAATAAATAGTCGAAACGTTGTTTTTGAAATAAAAATTCATATAGTCATAATAATTAAAAAACAAGTTTTTTAAAGAAAAATTGGTTTGTAATTTTATAATTTTATATTTTGATGAATATAGTATTTTTTGTATTGCAAAATTAAACTAATATATTAATGACGCCAGAAAATGCAATTATTCTTCCATGAAAAAAATGACCCAACAGTTGAAGATGTTTTTTTTAGTTAAATCATTTTTATAAGAATTTAAGACACCCATCTCAAATACAATTATAATTATGAGCTTATATATATATAATACAAATAAAATGACCGTTAATTAAAAAATAAATATTGTAATAACAATAAAAATAAAAAATACAATAGTACTTAACTATTATATACAGTTATTTCAATTCACAGAAGTACTTTCGGGTGTTGAGTAGGGTTAAGGAATTAAAAAAATATTTCATATAATCTCAAAATATAGTGACAATATTTTAAGATCAAATCAGTAAATTCTTCGTTTCCTAGATATGATGATTGTGGATTATCTATGTGAGGTAAACAGAGAATAAAAAACTTTTAAAAAAGTATTTTAAAATAAACTAGAGCTTTTTTTTTTTTTTAAAGATAGATGTCAATTATATAAAGATTATCTTAAAGAAATTAAAATATAACCAATGTCTATTTCTTTCATTAGAAAGATATGGCTGAAGATGGAATATATTGGAGAGCTATAATTAAATACGATGTGGAATTTTTTTAGGGAAATGTTTATTGCAGATAATGTTAAAAGACAGCATGTACAATGATAATAAATAATCGAAAAAGCCAAAGGTGATACAAGTGTTCTTGTTAATCTGTAACTTTTGTTTGTACTTTGTTTTGGAATCATAAAAATATAATTAAAAAGTATATGTTTATACAGCTATGATATTTTCTAATTAAACGGTTTGAAAAAAAGCTATGCACACTAACATGATCTTTTTAAAACCATACTATTGATTATGTATTCATGGAAGATATATATATTTCTAAAGATATGTAAAGCAATTTGTTTTATTTTAATCATCAGAATAATCACTAAAGCTTGGTATTATTAATAGCAATCTATGCTGCTGACATTTATGAGTTTCAATCTATTAATAATAATATTTTGCTGTTCTACTGTAATTTTATTTTATTTTTTTTTTGGAATGATTAGTTATAATTTAAACTCTTCTTGTTTTGAGACATTCTATTACTATCAACGCGATTGTTCAGAGCAATAGAAAGATTAGGAAGAGGGACAGAGATACCATTAATAGGTAGTAAGAGAGTATATATTTTGTCAGGTCTTTTTTTTTTTGCAGATGTTATATTTTTGTGTGCAGAAAGAAGATAAGATATTGAAGTTATGCTGAGGACATGTGCAAGGGTGGGTAAGGAGATGGGGATTAAATTTAGTGAAGAAAAATCAAATATAATGATGGTTAATACTGGGGAAAGAGAAGATGTAGAATTTTTATTGGGAGATATTAAGTTAAGTGTGGTGAATAGATATAGTTATTTGGGAATTATTTAAAGTAATCGGAAAAATTATTTGGATGAATGGGAGAAAAAATTGATAAATGAAGCAAATAAAAGAAAGGGATTGATAAAGAAATTAACAGTGTTTCCATATAATAAATATGATGTAGCTCGAATTATATGGGAGTTGCAGTAACAGGGTTAACATATGGTAATGATGCATTATGTGTTAGTAAAGGGGTATTAAATTACTTAGAAAAAGTTCAAAGGGAAGTAGGATGACATGCATTGGATGCAGATATATGGACAGCAAGGGAGGCAATTCAAGGAGAAATGGGATGGTCAAGTTTTCATATGAGAGATGCAAAAAATAACATGGAAATGTTTGGTAAATTGCAGTTTATGGATAATAAAAGAATAGCCAAAATAATATTTAATTGGGTTATGAGTAAAGGGCAGGTAACAAGATGGGTGAGAAAGGTAATGTGGTATGCAAAAGATTTGGATAAAGAATTTATATCAGTATATTTGTACAAAAGATGGGGATTGTGTCAGGAGGATTGTTAAGTGTTATAGTGGTAAGGAATGGGATAAAAAAATAGATTTATTAATAAAGAATAGGGAGTTAGAGAGATGGAGAACTAGTATGGAGAGTAAAAAGAGTTTAAATATATATAGAAATAAACAGAATATTAGGTGTGAGTTAATATATAATAATAGTAAGAAAAGTAGTTTATTGTTTAAGAATTGAACAGGATCTTTAGCAACAAGAGAATATACATGTAAGTGGGAAAATATGGGTGATTTAGTCTGCAAATTATGTAAGGAAGGAATAGAAAATATTAGGCATCTGTTAATTGAATGTAAATGCTTGAAAACAGAAAGAGCACATATAATGAAGTTATGAAAGAACAAATATGAAAAAAGTGATTATACAAAAAATGGATTATTGGTTTTTATGCTGGGTTTGGGAAAAATAAGGGGAATTTAGATATAAAGGCCATAGAGTTGACAAAGATTATGTTGTGGAAATGGGATGGAGCAGAATATGGGAAAACTTAGAATGGGAAATGGAAAATAAAGTGGCTAACAGCTTTCTCTGGGCATAATTGTTGAAAGATTCTTGACTCCGTTTAAGGAGAAGCTACAATACATCACATCACATGTTACTGGCTCCCCGTTTTAATTACCTAAGTGTTAGGCTTAATCTAATTTAATAGATACTTAAGCTGCATCTAGAGTCAGATTTCATCAGGGAAGAAAGGTATATTTAGCAGGGACAAATTAATAATACATTATGAAATATACCTCCATCTGTATCTCTATGGCTAGTCTAATGCTTTGATAAGATGACTCTTTTAAACTCAATTTATAATTCTAATTGTGCAAACCATAATCAATATTTAATCAATACAAGAACTAAATCAAAAATATCATAATAATAAGTACAGAGTGGTCAGTTATTATTTTTAGTACAATAGGATTTTAAAACAGTAGGCAAAATAAAATAAATACACTTTATCTAGGTTTATTAAGTTGAAGATATGAATTATAATATCTTGACTAAAGAATTATAAAATTAAACATAATAAAATAAAATTTTGAGGAATAAAATAGATAAAAATATACGCATAACCACTGTATAGAATAGAAAATAGATTTTAAATAAACAAACGGCTATAATTCTATTTTAGAATAAGTAAATTTAAAGTTTACGAACATAATCTTAAGCAAGATTTGTAATAGGGTTAGACAAGAAATTAAAGAGTTAAATTTTAAATTATAAACTATAGCGTTAAAGACTAAGATTTAAAGTACATTTAGATCTATCTATCTATCTATCTATCTATCTATCTATCTATCTATCTATCTATCTATCTATCTATCTATCTATCTATCTATCTATCTATCCATCCATCCATCCATCCATCCATCCATCCATCCATCCATCCATCCATCTATCTATCTATCTATCTATCTATCTATCTATCTATCTATCTATCTATCTATCTATCTATCTATCTATCTATCTATCTATCCATCCATCCACCTACCTACCTACCTGCCTGCCTGCCTGCCTGCCTACCTACCTACCCACCTACTCACCTACCTACCTACCTACCTATCTGTCTATCTGTCTGTCTGTCAGTCTACCTACCTACCTACCTATCTATCTATCTATCTATCTATCTATCTATCTATCTATCTATCTATCTATCCATATCCATCCATCCATCTATCTATCTATCTATCTATCTATCTATCTATCTATCTATCTATCTATCTATCTATCTATCTATCTATCCATCTATCCATCTATCTATCCACCTATCCACCCATCTATCTATCTATCTATCTATCTATCTATCTATCTATCTATCTATCTATCTATCTATCTATCTATCTATCTATCTATAATCTAACCTGCTCTATTTGTAGCTCCACTACACATCATGCCAACCACGTTGGGGGCCATAATCTGTCCTGTAATCTCATGCATCTTCACTTCCAGATAATATATGATATGAAATAAAATGGGTTCTATCTCAGTTAATAATTAATAACTAAAATATTCAGCATTAAAATTAAAATATTTCACTAGCTCAAATTTAAAAATACGAATAAGGTTCAGTTTATAAAAATAAATTAAATAAATATTTAATATTTTCATGAGACTTGAAGTGAAAATACAGGTGACAAGATAGATTACATTGAGCCAATATCCCACAGGATACTACCTCAATGGCATAAGAACACTATCCCCCCTTTATTACTATTTCAAATAACAAACTCATAGTATTCTTATGACTTTAATAACTTCTACTCACTAAGATTAAACTAATAATTAAGTCTTAATCTTCTATTTAATAATAATCTAGCTCAAATAAAATAATCTCAGGTTCATAAAGTTTATTCTAAGTTAATTTAAAAATACAGTAGTAAAATATGAGAAGGGATTTTATGTCATAATCTACTACACTGAAACTAATAATAATAAATAACAGTAATAATATTCTTCATTATTTAACTAATTCTGTATATCTTTTCTTTTTTACTATAATTTTATTACCATAATAAAATAATAAAATAATTTTATATAATCTTTTACCTTCACGTAATAATATAATAAATATGTGGTAGCATATGATAATCTGATAAAAAAAGGATGTGTGGCAACTGATAGCATATAATTCAGTATACTATTGTGATAACTGATTTATGACCAATAAAACAATGTAAAATTATAATTATTTAATTAAATGAATACCAATAAAATATTTAAAATTCTTAAAATAATTCTCTATTTATCTTTTGTGCAAAATTATATATTTGTTTCAATTATTATGCATATATCGTGATTTCATGCAGTGATGTGGAGAAATAAATAACTCGGACACAAAATTTTTGAAATAACAAAATTTAACATAGTTTATTACTAACAACAAATAAACAAACAATTTATTTACACTATTTACAGTGGATATCCTTAACTTTTTTACTTTACAGTTTGATCTACCAGGTTATAAAAAAAATAATTTATATTTCAATTATATTTTTATTTAGATTTAGGACAAAATTAAAAAAAAAAAGTTACTATTTGGTTTCTCATTATGGTTAACTTATTACAAATATATTTATCTACTTTATTAGCAACAGCATTTTATCCTTAATATTATTAAACTATCTTATTTTTAAAAATTCATACTTAGAAAAACATTCTATAGAAAACAAAATTTTATAATGAGTATGGACTTCTCAAAATATTAAAAAAAATTTCATCTTGCGAAGTCAAAGATGTTACACAAAATATTACCCACAATTCAGTACTAGATTTTAGTATTTATCACACAATGTTTACTAATCATAATATATTCTTCTTTAAGCCTTACTTTAGTATGATATAAGTGTAATCATCAATATATTTCTGTTAATCAATAAACAAAAAATATACTATGCATATTGTTTACATAATTTACTTTGTACTATTGTATTTTAAAATATGCAATACTTATTTTTCTCTTAAAAAAAATAATACTAAAGCATTTAAAATTATTATCACTTTAAAGAAAATATCTTTGTTTAGATACTTTATTTTAAAAAAGTTTATATTTCATTTCCGAAATAAAATTCAAAGTATATTCTATGATTCTTTTCTTTCCTTAGGATACTTTGGATCTTCAATTTTAAGTTATAAATTCTATTCCTTCTAAGCAAATAAACCAATCTTATACAAAACGATAGCATAACCTAAGTTCTAAATTATTTATCATTTCTCTTAAACATATCTTACTGAACGATGCAGTTACATGAAATAAAGATAGTGAAAACAGATGCATAGGATTAAGGAAGAAAGCTAGAGTATTACTCTTAACATATCTCAAAATCATGGCACAGTGCGAAGAGGTATGACATTTACCTGCCTAATATCCTCTAGTACAGGGACGATGTTAAAGCTATTTCTTCAGCTTTATTAGAACATCAAATATTTAAAGAAATATAAACACTGTCCAAATAAAATGTGTATCAGTCATAGGGTTTTGTTAACTATGCTGATATTCACATAAAGACTAAATATTATTTCCATTCCTTATAACATCCTATTTCTTAAAACATCATCTTGGTTTCCTGTTCACTAAGTACTTCCAAGCCACTATCTCAACATTATTTCTCAAGATTTTCCACATCTTACATCTATAAATAACTATCTGCATTTACAAAACAATAAATAAAATTCATTAATAGTTAAACAATCTAGCTGTTCCACAAGAAAAGTCTGTTTACTTCATTATTCTATATGTCTAATCATATACAATCTACTTAGACAATATTTGAATATCCAATAACATGAAAATTTTAAAAGAATCACATAATTATTTATTATGTTGGATTATATCACTAATAAAAAAAAAATCATCGTATGCATATTTTCAAATCAATCCTATCTCATAATGTTTTTTAAAATGTTGTATGAAATGTGGTACATATAAGTAAAAAAATTTTACACTTCATTTTTCCAATTTATGGATGATCTAAAGAAAACAAAAAAAATATACATTATAAATTATCAATAGTTATTATTATTACCAATAACCTTTATTTAGTCATCATGTTCAGTAGGCTTCCTTTATCCACTTGAGCATTGCAGATATAAAAAAAAATTCACACCCATACACTTTATATTAAAATATTTTTAGCTAAATTATTAGATTGTTATATTCTAAAATTTTAATATTAATAAATTAATGTTTTTATGTTTTTCCTAATCTTATACAAAAATTTAGATTTAAACTAGGTTAACAAAATAAAAGGAATCAAAACTATAATTACATATTTTCTTGATGATAGTTCCTGATAAGTCCAAAATGTTTATTATTTTCTCTAGAGTTTTTAAAAATGTTCTCCTCCCAGCGCGTTAATGTTTAAAATAAAAATAATTATTAATCCATTTAATAAAATTTATAGAAAATAATCCTTGGTTTTAGTATTTAGGACGATAATTATTAAATCATAATATTAATTAATCCCATGAAGCTTCTTAATCTTCTCTACCAATATTCTCTGTGTATCTGATGCATCAATCCATCTAATTTAACTTTAAAAATATTCGATAAACTTTTAAGTACTATTTGTATTTCCATGGATCCATCTTTTATTCAACTATGTGTTCACTTTTTTATATATGTTTCCTTCTTGATACATTTAAACTTTCATTTGGTATTTTTATAAATCTCTTTTAAAATAAAAAAAACTTCAAGTACTTTTGAACAAATCTTTTCTAAATACATTTTAAATAATTCGAAGAACAGATATTTTAATATCAAAAATGCTTCTGTAACATATTTTCCTGGGTTCTTTCTTTAATTCTTGAAAATATTTTTAAAAATGTTACCTTCAGAAAGTATATAACATTTTACTCCTTTGAATATAATATTCTATAAAATAATTCATGAAATATAATTATCTTATTACTATTTAAAAAAATAAATCTTGGATAAACTTATCTATAATATGTTTCAATACATTTTTTTTTTAGACTCCGTATAATGTCCGAGCTGTGGTTTTTTATGTACCAAAACAGTTCTCCGGTGAAATATTAATAAAGCTGTATCAATAAATATTCAAAACATTTTTACAGTATTACAATTTCTATCCATTTTATTTCACAGTATATCCATTTTTTATTCCGTAGTCTAGGTTAAACTTCAGATAAAATACGACTGATAAAGGAACTTTAAAAAATTTAACAAAGCATGTTAAACGAAATTATTAAAATATTTTTTAGTTTATACTCTCTTTTTTGCAAGTTACTTTTAAAATATTAATTAGCTTTTGCAAATAAATTATGAGAGAGCGCTAAAATTGACTAAAATAATAATTTTAAAATACTGTCTCTTTGATAGCTGCTAATATACCTTTCTTTGGTTTCAATACATTATTAATCTCCCTTGATAACTTAGTTACCACAATATTTATAGTCTGTAAGAATACCTATTTCTATTGGTTAATTCTTACTTTAGCTTGAGAACAAATTTACATATTTTTAGTTTATAGTAGAATTAAATTTCAAAATTAGAAATTATGACGTAATGAACTTAAAATATTATTTAAAATACCACTTTTAATTCAATTATAACTTTATTTAAATTATTTAATCTTTTAAAATAACTTTTTAAAATAACATTTAATAACTTATTCCATTTCTTAATATTCAATTTATCTATTTTTATTTAAATAAAATATTTAATTTTTATATTATGAATGTATTCGTCTTTATTACATCATTTAAGCATTTGGAAATAACTACATAATATTTTAATATTCACTTCTATGATAAATAATCATTATATCCAACTCTATAATACACAAACTTTGTTATTAAATTCTAACAAGCATGTGTGTGAAAGTATACATTAAAAGTCACATGATTAATAACTTTGACAGACGATTTTTAATCTATTTCTCTGCCCAGATTTATAAAATTGATACACTTATTATATTATATAAAATAATTATAAAAAATTTGGAAGAATAATTTTAAAAATATAGAACTAGATATAATTTTCATCATCATAAAGTTTATTTTTAAAATATACTATATTAATTTTAACTATTTAAATATGATTACAAATTTAAATTTAGCATTTATTAAATTATACATTTTAAACTATTAAAATCGAATTTTTAAATATACTTTTAATATTTATAGCTGTGTTATTTATTATGGCCAGCTTTTACAACCATATGAAACAATATTTTAAGCTTTACATAACTATTTTTAAATGATTCTATATACTACGTATTCTCTTTAGCTTCAAATTGTACTTTAAAGATATAATTGACTTAATACAATTACCATATTAAAAGAACATATTCTAAATTTAAAATTTTTAGTAATTGACTGTTATGAACTATTACTGACCTATAGAAAAGGGCACAATATAATATAACTAACAAGTCTGAATCTATATATATGAGAAATAGTTTGTTAACCGTGAGTCTGATACAATACTGAAATCGGCTAATAAGATTTATTTTAAGATATACATAGTGATTTATAAGTGTCAAACTTTCTGCTGTTTTAACTGTGACACCAACGACATAAGAAAGATACATTTAAAAATATTTTTAATTATTTATTAAACTAAAAATTATCCCTAAATCAAATATAAACTTTGCATATGAATTAAAGACTAATATATCTGTTAGAGAAATGAAGTTGTGTTCTTTCACGTGTTTATGTGTAATTGGAATTCCCCACCCCCAAATAGATTAATTTTAACTTAGGCTTAAAATTTATATCTGAGCTAGAGATAGTCTTTAATTAAATAAATAATGAGTAAAAATTATTAATATATTACTCTGAAGTAATTGGTGTCAAAATTGTGAATGCAGAAAGTTTAGCTATTGTAAGTCAAAATATAATAATTTGGTATTCATAAAACTGAAGAAATAAAAATATGTAAAAAAAATTGTGATCCATCCAACTAAAGAGTGCTGGTTAATCAAGAATTGCATATTTTGGAAATCATTTCTTTTTTTTAAATGTTTTGTTTATATGTTTTAAGAATGTGTAGATAGTGGAGGTTTTAAGTCTTATTATATATAAACATAATCACACACGCAAAAACGAGAATGTTATATATATATATAGCTTGCAAATAAGCTCTATGTATAACATTTGTAAAACAAGCTTGCTAAATTAGGTCACGTGACATCTGACTTGATTTTTTTTTTTGTAAAAAGAGAATGTGAAAAATTACTTATAATAGTATTAGTTATTGTAATAATGCTTTTACTTTTAAATTAAAATACCGAAATAAATATTATTATTGTAATTATTAATCATAGTGTAATAATATTTATGATTAAATGAGAACAATTAAAGCCTAACATTAAAATAATCCCTTTTGTATTGTATTTTATATTTTCCATTATGCTTGATTAATTATGAATTAAATTTGTCGTCGTTGCTCCAAATGTATTAAATGTAGATAAACTTAAATAAAAAATATGTTTAAAGATTAACTACATAACATCGATCCATTATACCAGTAGTTATCTTACGACTAAATATTAAATTAATTTATAATGTATTCTATAATTTTTATTAAAAAATAAATATAGTAAAAGTTTTATTTTATTGTTAAAAATAATTGCCCACCTTTTTTTTAAACCTTTACCTGGCGCTTTATTGATATATTTTTCTATTTATTTAGATATAAAATTATTTATTCACCTATTTGTATATTTTATTATTCATATATATATATCATGTGTATATATATTTATGTCATCCATTTTGACATTATGCTTATCTAATCACATAAATCAATCAACTACATATTTATTTGTTGGTGTTATTTTATTGTTCACTAACATACTTATGAATTATCTTTACTTATTTATGGATTCATATTTTAATTTTTGATTATTCTTTCTGTAAATAAAATTTTTGCGTATCTCCTGTATATATGGTTGTTTAATTATAATAATAATTATAGTACATCACCATTATTTCACTTGAATGCCAACAATATTGGCATTTTTAAGTCATGAAAGCTCTCATTTTGCGATATATACATACTCTTGGCTAAATAAAAGAAGTTGCTGTTAACTGAAAAAAGATCTTTGATTCCTTTTTAATGCCTTAAAAGAACCAAGAAGGTCAAATTTCTAATACCCACTGTATAGGTTCATACCACTGCAGCTACTATTGCAATGCGATTTTTCATATGGTAAATGAACATTAATGGGCTACTCACCACTACGAACCACCTTAGAAGTTTATTAGCTTTTTATTTTTGAGTTTAAAATTAAGAAATGTAGTGTTTCTCCTCAGTTGATGATAGTTCTTAATTGAAATATCAGTTGAGTTTTCTTAAAGGCAAGTTAAATGCTTGTGTGAATAATCTTTTTAGATATTTATAGTCCTAAAAGACAAAACTAAACTATGAATCTTATCATCACAAGGGTGTAAAATTGCCAATCAATGCAACAGCTGTTGGCCAAATGCAGAGAATACTAAGAATCATCTGACCATGAACCCAAGCTGTCATGTCTTTTGATAATGACATTTTATTTAGTTATCTACAACTATGAAGGAAAGTTCTAAGAATTATTTAATATTAAATGATACAATTTTGGACTTAATGAAATAAGAATGAAAGATGAAGAGCAATTGATTTAAAAGGCAGACATGTATTTTACAACAAAGGCACAAATATTGAAAGCATGAATGAAGTAAAATGCATTATAAATAAAATGAGCAAGAACAATATTATTAAGATTGATGGTATATCAGACAAAGTGGCAAAATTATCTATTTAACTTAATGAAAGATAATATATGCAGATGATTGGGGGAGGGGATATACCAGAAGAAATTGTCATTGTGATGAAGAAATAGATGATTATAACACCAAATAATATTTTTATATTATTATGGGAAATGTTAATATTAAAAGAAAGATGAAATGTACCTGGGTAAATTTAATTATGGTGAGAGAAGTGAGAGAGAGAGAGCACACAAGTGAGGAAATTGTAAGAAAAAAGGATATATCATAGTTATTTTATTTAAGAAAAATGCTAAACAGAACTAAACATGAAAATATTCAAATATAAGTATAGCAGAATTCAATTGTATCATGACTTAAAATATTTATTTTAATATTGGAGTGTTCGTAATAGATTCACTACAGAAAGTAATAATCAATTTGTGAGAAGTAAAATATATCTTAATGCAAAATCATGATAAATAAAAATTATTGAACAAGATAATATTTTTATCTTCAGAAACATTCAAATGAATTTAAATTAGTCTGTGTTTTAAAATATTGACAGATCTTAAGATGATTTTTACTTAACTAACATCAGTAAGATAACATACTTTATATTGTAATTAAAAAAAAAACAGCAATTCACCAATAAATTTTTAACTGAGATAAGATAATATATGAAGAAATATAAAGATATTTTTAAATTATGTCTAAGAAAATTTGAATATCTGGATTTCTGAAAAATAATAAAAAAAAAGAGTTAATAATGATTAAAGAAAACGGAACTGTGAATTGACAAAAAATGATATAGAAATGAATTAGTTTTAAAAATATAAAATAATATTTTGGAATAGGAAGAAAGGTTATTTCAGCAATAAATGAAAATGGAACAAATGCTAAAAAAAGAAGACATGAAATGTGGGGATATAGTAGACATAATTAATACACATAAGACAAAGTAATTACTGCAATTATCACAACTTCTTATTGCCAAGCTCTTTAAAAGAAGAGATAAGATAGGCAATTAAAACTATAAAGAATAAAACATCTCCATGTATGATGAAATTATTATTGATATCTTAAAAGAAGCAGTTGAAAAACTAAAAAAACAGTTGGCAAAACGATATATCAAATGACTTAATAATAAAGATGCACCAAATTATTGGAAAAATAAAGCAGTTATAGTGATATCAGTTCTATACAAAATTTTTAAGAAGATAATTACAACTCTCTCTACATCAATTTTGAATTAAACCAACCCAAACGAGTTTCCATTATAATTTTGGATTTGTAGATTATGAAAAGGCATTTGATTCTATAAGTATTTTTACAGTAATTAAAATATTGGATTGTCAAGATGTAGACTTAGGATATAATCAAATTCTAAAAAATAATTTTCAAAATGCAATAATAATTATATATGGTTATACTAATTCTAAACAAAAAAAAATGAAAGCCTGTAAAGCTGGGATAATATAATGAATAAGCAAATGTTAAAATATCTAACTACTAAACAGATTTGGGTTTGAAATACATAATAATTTATTTGAAGCTAAGTACTTTCAATACGTATAGCATCATAAACATAGCATAATAAAAGAGAAGGGAGTTGCCATCCATAAATAATGTAAGTGTTGAATAATAAATTGGATGTAGATCACACAATATCCACAAAAAACTTCATTTTTGAATTGGATCAGTGATGAAATCATCACATCTATTAGCCACCAAACTTATAAAATCAAACTTGGTTGGCCTATGAGACTTTCTTTCATAGGAGTCATATGTAGTCTCTACCTTTCCAAGTTTGAATACTCAACATCTTTAAATTTGAACATCTTTCTAATGCTTGCTTATATTTTAGATATATCAATGACACCTTCATATGTGTTAACAAGGAAATCATTTGCCAAATACATATTGATTGACAACTTCAATCTCTCTTACATGAACCATCAAGTCTGAAAATAACATCCTTCATAATTTAAAATCTCTCAATTTGGATATAACAAGACAGATTAATACCTTGACTTATAAAATGATTTCGAAACCCTTTGGCAATAGAAGTACTATATACCCAAACTCTAATACTTCCCTTGCTTATAAATATATGAGCCTAAAAAACTTTCTTTATAAAAATCTTAAGCTCTGTAAATTTGAAGCTGATCAAAAACAATACATTGAATTATTTATTAGAAACCTTATCAACATAGGATACAATCTTAAAAATATTTGCATAATTGTTACTAACTTTTACAATAAAATTTCTGCTCTTAAAACAACTCCGCCAATGATAAAAAAATGCTTCTAGTCTTCTCTACATCTCTAAAGTCACAAATAAGCTAAAATACAAAATAATTTTTATTCACCTCTATCTCTTAAATTTTTAAATAATTCAAAGGATAAACTCTCAAAGAGGCATCACACCAAATCATTTATAAGATCAACTGCTCTGACCTTATTTGTTTAAAGGTATATTATGGGGAACCCAGGGCAATTTAGTTTCTAGACTCACCCAATATAATTATCTGTATAACCACACTAGTAAAAGCACTAAATATTCTTCCCTTTCTATCATGAATTGCTGCCTGGTCATAACGTTGATCTTTCCACAGCTGACATCATTTGTTCATAGTGCAATGAATAAAAGAGAAATGTTAAGACTTTGTCAATTGCCAATAATATCCATGACATCAATAAAAAAGACTCCAACATACCACTTTCTAAAAAAATAGTGTTTATAGCCCTCACTTCTCATTAGCATGCAAATTTATCTTTAAATATTCATTCTGATCTCGATCCAATTTATTATTCAACACATATTATTTATTGATGATAACTTCCTCTCCTTTTAATATGCTTAGATTGTGATACCATATGGTATCAAAAGTACTTAGCTTTAATAAATAATTTTTTTTGTATTTCAAATGCAAACCTGCATAGTTGTTAAATCTTTTAACATTTGTTTATTCATTACATAGTTACACTAAAAAAATTTACATTGAAAAGATGTGTGACAGAATTAATTGAAAACTTTTTACAGGAGTTTTACAAGAAATGTTTTATAAATTAAAATGGTAAGTTAAGCTATTAAAAGTAAATGAAGGTTAATTAAGACATTTAGACTTTGAGATGACATGGTTGTTTATGCAAATAATGTTTCAGACCTTAAGGAAATATTGCAATAACTACCAGATGTAAATAAGAGAGCAAAGATTAGAGATAACTGATATCAGATGAAAGTAAAAAAGCAGGATTAAAGCTAAATGCTAAAATGACTAATGATCAATGGATTTTTAAGAATAAAGATTGATAATGATGAATTAAAAAAAGTTAAAAACTACAAGTACCTTGGCCAGATTATTAATACAGATGGAAGCTTAATGGATTCTACAAATACCTTGGTCAGATTATTAATACAAATGGAAGTATAATGTATGAAATTAATCATAGATTTAGACTTGGATGGAGTACTTTTGGTAGAAATAATTTAGTATTTAAAAAAAATATGTCTGTGTCTGAAAAGGAAAGTTTTTAATAGATGTGTTTTACTAGTTCTTATTTATAAATCTGAGAATTGGATATTTAAGAGAAGAGAAATACAGTAATTTTAGACTACTTAATGAAATATAAATAAATGTTTTTTAGATATAAGGAGAAGGGATACAAAATGACATACATGGTTGAGAGAACAAATGGGTTTTACTGATATTCTTAAAATAATTAAGACTGAAATGGAGCTTTTGGATATATTTCTAGAAAAGATGATAATAGATGGATAACTGAAATCTTAAACTGGATCCCAAGTGTTTGTAAAAAAATATAGAAAAGGAACACATGCAAAATAGATGGATGAAATAAGAAAGTTTTCTAGTATGATGTGAAAAGAGATACTAGAAATCCAAAAAACCTGTATTCTATTTGGAGCTCCATCTTGCAATGGATCAATAATGGCTAAAAATGATAATTCTCTATATGTCACATGTTTTTTTAATTAAATGACTAATAATGTAGTTACTATGAGAAAACCAGTGAAAGATTTACTTTTTATTGAATTGAAGAACAAATTTTCCATATCTACAACCTACTTCTTAAAAAAATGTGAGGCTTTGATTAAAGGTGATAAGCTCAAAAATTTAAATTAGTTAGTGTTTAATAGTTATTCATATTTAGATGAAAGTAATAGCATTCAAAAATTTGAATGTAATATTTGTTATTAATATGTTAGTGCAACAAGTTATTTTAAATGAAGTTATCATTTCAACTTTAAAAGTTATTAATCGATGATTGTAATATTAAAATTTTCAGAAATTTGGTCTGTTAATAATGCAATAAAATTATCAAATAATAATGATAGTTTTCTTTCCCTGAACTTTCTGAATACAATGCTAATAATAATAAGCACTGATAGAATAGACATTGATATTTTTGTGTAAAGCAATTTTTAATTATTAATTTTCCACTGTCAAATGTAAACATTTGAAAAATAGATGATATCCTGTTAAATATATTGAACACATAAGAAGACTGACTAAATAATTTGTGGTCATCATAATGATCGACTTAACTTTCTTCATCTGAAAAATGAATTTCTTTCCAATAATCGGGATATTATTGTTATAATTTGACAAAAGTAAATGCTGTCCTTTTTTAGGTCCTGAAAAATTCCCATCAAAAAAGTTTGAACATTCAAATTATTTATATTTGAAAGAAAATCTGCTTACCTATATTTACAAAATATTCAAATACTTTTATTTTAACATTACCTCAAGTCTTCCACTTTTACTATTTTTAATATAACTACTATGCTTACCTCTTAAATGAATAATCTATCGCATAAAATAATCTAGGTACATTTCCAACTAAACTATTTTTAGACTTTTTATACTAGATCATTTTATATTTGTAATAGTGTGTATGTGCAAAAAATCTTAAACAGGGTCTTCTAAATTTATAATCATTTGCTTAAAGTTGTAATTAATAAGTTGTTAAACATTAAGGCTATGCACCTAGATGCGACTGTAGGGACATCTACAAATCATTTGCTTAATAACATTTTGGTCTTAGATCAGTTGCAAGTGACTTATTTTTGATTACATAGTGTTATGTGAGCTAACAACAATCTTTTAATTCTATATTTTTTAACATTGCTTTCTCAATTCAGAGAGTTAACATACATTTTAATAATAATCATTTACAAAAAAAGAGATTAGACTCAAAACAGCTGTAGATGTAATTAAAAAATGGAAAATATTGCAAAAACACCTATTTTCACAAACACAAATAAATTAAACTCTTTATATAAATTTAAAATAACATATACCTAAATGTGTTAGAGTGGTTATATTATGATTTGATATATCAAGTTAATTAACTATTAAAATAAAATAAAAAAACCCAACAAATTATTACTTAACTACTAGAATTCCAGAAGATTTCTGATTCAAAAGATCACAATCATCTATGTAAGAGATGTTTTTAATTTTTTTATATTGCATTACATACAAT
This sequence comes from Epiperipatus broadwayi, assembly GCA_028023455.1. Taxonomy (NCBI): domain Eukaryota; kingdom Metazoa; phylum Onychophora; class Udeonychophora; order Euonychophora; family Peripatidae; genus Epiperipatus; species Epiperipatus broadwayi. The sequence goes on along the minus strand of JAQFVV010000200.1, from coordinate 1,960,712 downwards.
AATAATTTTCTAAGAACAAAATTCATGTCCTGAATTTTTCTCCTAATAGAAGAAAATAGAATGAAGTTGAGAATATGATTTGCTATGGGTTGTCAAATAATGATTTTTCATTTTAATAGTTGACTGCCTGAATATGATATACTGTATCAAAAGCAAATCTAACTACTGATATTTTTTAGTATAGTTACACTTTTTAACTCAATGATTTACATGTTTGTTATTTACATATTTGCATGAATGTTTTCATGGGTTGCAGATATAAAAAATATATTTTGTGGATCCATCCATCTAAGATTTTAATTTAAAACTCTGTTTTGACTTGATCACACAAGCCCTCAACTGGGAAATGAAAACTATATAATTGTAGAGGTATTGTAAACAGTGTTAATAAAAAAATATAGTGGTACAGGAAACCCCATAACTAAAAATAGGTGTATAAAATTGAAAAATAATAATAAATAAAAATTCAGGAAAAATTTTTTTTTAAAAAAAATTTCCAAATAGGAGAAAGTTTACATGTGTCATCATGTTTGTTGACACAATTTGGTCTTTTTAGTATCTCAATAGCTTCTCTGACATTACATTAGTGTCGATTTTTACAGCTGTATAGGATACTGGTCTTAGAAAAATCAATATTGTAATCTGAAACCATAGCATGGATCGAGAGTGCTGCTGATAATGAATGTTGCTCCATTGCAGTAGCATGTTCATCCCTTCTAGAACTGATGTGATGATTTCTCATATCTACATTAGAAGACTCACAAACACCATATGAAATGTCGTAAACTCCTTGAGCTTCAAGATTGAATCTTTAGGCTTGAATAGAAAATTATTAATTTTTTGATAAGGAACATATATATATATATAATTATAAAATGTTTATTTTAATAAATGAGACTTTGCTGAAAGGTTAAAATTATATATATATAATTACTTAAAATTAATAAATATGATAATTAACTATTATATACAGTTTTTCAATCTGCAGAAGTACTTTTCATTAATTCCTTAACCCTCCTCAACTGTGGATTGAAAGACTGCATATAACAGTTAAACATTTAAACAATAGTTTTTAATTAACAAACATTTTATTTGTATATATAATTATTTATATATATTATGAATACAACAAAATTATAATAGTATTTTACTGTTACCTATGTCTTTTAATCATTTAAATTATATTAGATATAGTTTTCAATTTTTATACTTAGAAAAATGCAAGTGGTTTCATGTACACCCATAAATATAATTAACAGCTTACATACTTTATACATAGTTACTGAAGTCAACATAATTGTTCCTATGCTGCATTTTGCCAATCAGATAATCAGTTAAATTAGAATCTACATAGCTTTTTAAATAACACATTCTATTCTTTTGAATTTATTATATACATTATTCAAATTTATTTTATAAGCATTGCGATTTTAGCAAGTACTTATTCACAGTAATTACTAGTTCAATGATTCCGTAAATATCACATGATCACCATTTCTTATGCTTGCTCATAACTGTTATTAAAACAGGCAAAACTCTCCATACAGCAGTGCCACTCAGTGCAAGCCAGAGTAATCAATGGATGCCAGAAGGCTTGTGCATAAAATCCCTAGCTAGTGCCCACTCATCCAATATCACCAAACTAATTTCTAGCTTGTGCCTTTCATCAGTGAGAAGCCTTAGATCTGAGAGTACTGCTCTTAGATCTTAGAATCTAATGCAATCTTCCAGCAGCCACCTTTTATCTCTACTTAAGTACATAATTATGAGAATAAAATTGAAAACACTAATATTTTTTTATCTTATATAGTCATATAGGTCTGAACTCAGTTCAGTATCCATACAATTTAGTTTTTGGTTCTTTAATAACCATAGCCACCACTATCCTATTATATGGGATTGGTATTAAATCACGAAACATTACATGATCATCATTTCTTATGCTTTCTCATAACTGTTATTAAAACAAGCAAAACTCTCCATAAAATAGTGCCAACTCAGTGTAATCCAGAGTAATGTATGGATTCCAGAAGGCTTGTGCATAAAATCCTCATGTAGTGCCTATTCATCAATATCCCCAGACTAATTACTAGCTTGTGGCTTTCATCAGTGAGGAGCCTTGGATCTGAAAGCATTTGTAGTTAAGTAGAGATAAAAGGTGGCTGCTGGAGGGTTGCATTAGATCTTAAGATCTAGGTGCAGTGCTCTCAGATCCAAGACTCCTCACTGACAAAAGCTACAAGCTAGAGACTAGTCTGGGGATATTGGATGAGTAGGCACTATATATGGATTTTATGCACAAGTCTTCTGGCATCCATTGATTACTCTGGCTTGCACTGAGTGGCACTACTATATGGAGAGTTTTGCCTGTTTTAATTTAGGATTTCATAAATAATTATTGACCTTTTAGATATAGGTTTTTAAATTTTAAAAATGTATCCACAGTGTATCTATTTTTTTTGTCTAATTGCATAATAATTTCCATTTTTAAATATCCCCCCTGTTTCCATTTATGCGTCACGATGATTTTATATACTAAGATAATAGTTTTTCATATACATTTTAACAAACCATGTCTTATCAGTTAGGCCACGTTTTACATAATATTTGAAATGCTATATAGAAATGTATTTGTTGATATACAATACACATTTTTTTATTATAAATGATTTTTTTTTCAAATACTTACAACAACCATCATTCAGAAACAGATAAAATATTAGTAATCTTTTTTTTTTAAGTCAAAAAATACTGTGCTTTTTTCACTCTTTTATATAGGCATTAAATTTAATAAAGTTCCAAATCTATCTATCATTCTTTTTATATTTGGATATCGATATTTAATAATTTTTATCTTTGTAATCATTCAATTTTTATTTAATTTAATAACAATGAATAATAATTGTTTGTGCATTAATTAAAATGCTATGTTGCAAATAAGTGCTTTCTAAAAAAATACAGCATATTTAATGTGCAATTTTATAATGTACATCAATAAATACAAGTTTGAAAAATTATGTGGACTTGGCCTCTGAAGTGACTTATTAGCTGAATAAAATGTGTGAAGTCACTAGTGCGTTTTTTAAACAATGTTTATATTTGAAGTATAATAATCTTAAAATTATGAAAAAGATAAAGAAGGGTCAAAATTTAAAAAATATGGTTATTTTATAATGTAACGAAATACAGAATAGTATAGATAGATGTATTTAAATTTTATTAGTTTATGTTTATTATCAAAACAAATTTTATTAGTTTAAAGTCTATGTTTAAGGTTAATTGAAATATAACAATTGTTAAACTAATAAAGAACAATTAATAATCATTTATGCAGTTATTGGAAGATTATTAATATAAATAATACTTTGCTTATTAACCAGTTTGTGTAATATGTGTATATAATAAGCACACAAACACATATTTATATACATTTTGCAAAAAAAAATGTTTGTGTAATATATATACACATATACTTATATAATTAAGCCTATTCATTCAGTATAATGAATGTTTACTATAGTAAATAAAGGAATTTGAATTTACGATTTTCAATGTATATTTATCCTCCATTCCATGTCTAACAACCAATACACAAGGCCACACCCATGTGAAAAAAGTAAATGATTTCCAATATTCATATTTCACACAAAGTCAGCACTTATCAGTTGAGCCAGATCCCAATCTTCACACACACACACACACACATATATATATATATATATATATATATATATATATATATAATCAGTGCGTGGTTTATTTTAAGATTCTTTTTTTGAAAGTGTTTTGGGAATAAAAACGGGTTTCACAGGGCCAGTTACAAATGTTTTAAAATTTTTTAAAAATTAAAAAAATAAAAAAATATCTAAAAAAGGGTAAAAAAACGTTATAGTTAATTTAAAAAATTTTTCCACATTTTCAATTAAAAAAAGTTTTTGACGAGGTGGTGTTTAAGATTTTTTTTCTGGGGGTAAACACTTTTGCTCATTGGAGTTACAATGCTTTCTCATCATCTAACAATGTAGCTCTAAAGACTTTTGGTCCACCTCTATGTGCTGCATATGGTGTTTGACTGCTGACACGTGAATTAATAAACAAGCATTCCGAGAATATGGGTATATGGGCGTTCAACAACTACTTCAGATATGATTGCTAAAATTCGTGATGCTTATACTGTGTTATTTGAATAAATACAATATATGTAAATATGTATAATAAAAACCGTGTATGTATTTTTTTTTTAAAAAAATGTAAATGTTTTTTTAATAAAAGGAACTAAAACAAAAATATAAAATTATATTAAAATGGAAATTGTTAGAGAAATAAAAAGTGCTTTTTTCCATTTATGCAGTAATTAAATTTGTTTATATTATTAGCAGGTTGATTTTGTTTATATATATATAGTTAGCAACCACTTGAAAAACTGTATGACCATCCTAAGCCCAGGAAAAAAAGTGAACATGAGAAATATTAAGATAGCATTTCCAAATCCTACATTCAAATCCATCTATTTACACATACATATATTAATGGCCCCTCATAAAAAAGTATATCCATCATAACTTGTAATAGAAAAGTAATTATATATATATTGTTTGTGTATGTAGATGTATATTTTAGTAATTTTTAAGATATTTTAACATATCCAGAAACTCATTAGCAACGTTTATAATATAAAAAAAATCTTACTTTCTGGAATTAAATTCTATTTAAAAATATTAATTTTTTAATTTTCATATGTAATATATGATAAAAAACAACTAACCTTTTTCAGTACATATTTCTGTTAATAAACATAATGTTATCAGCTGTTCGGGAGATTAGTTGAGATCACATCAAATATAGAAATTCACTTGTTATTTAAGTAACATCACAATGTTTACTTTGATATTAAAGTTTGACCATGAATTTCAATTGTAATTTGTGTTTGCTTAAAGTCAATTAATAAGGCAGATCTTATAATCAAAAATAAATTTGCATTCAAATAAATATGTAAATATTAATTAATATTATTTAATGCTGTTTAAATATATATATAACTAAAATTAAACTGCATTAAATACTATGAATTACAATTGGAAACTCCTAACTTAATTTTTTTAAAAAATATTTTAATGCAACATCCTCAAGATTAAAGTTTTGATGTAACAAATGAAAAGTAAATCTATTTTTATTTATTTTAAAAATATTAACAAACATATAAACAAACTCTAACACTTGCAAGCATAAAATTCAAATTTGCAGAGATATCTAGCAGCCTCATTCAAATCAGTTTATAATTTACAAAGATTGGGTTAATTGTTAATTATTTTAATAATCTGACAAACAAAAAAACTTTCATATATATAAAATAAATTAAACACTAATAAATAATATAATGAATTTGAATGAAGCTGCATGAAAATTTCTGATTTAACTTTTATATTCACTAGTGTTAGAGTTTGTTTACATATTTGTATAAAATCATAGAAATGAATAAAAAATGTTTTTCATTCACTGAATCACAGTTTTGACCCTTAAGAGTATTATATTAAAATATTTCAATGCTTTCAAAGTTAGGGTTTTTTCTCCAAATAAATTATGTATATTGTGTGTGTGTAATAGAATGGACTTCTGCAATTTTTGTATGTAATGTAAAATGTACTATTACACCATATATAATTTAACATTTTAGTCTTAAAATATTTAATGTTGTAGCAAACAATAATACTTTGAATTTTAATTTAAAATTGTAATACGTATTTATCTGAATATTATTGACTCTCTGGCTATTCATAAATCTATCTCAGGCAATAAATCAAATTTTTCTAATTTTTCTCTTAATAGTATTTCATTATTCACAAACCATTTTAATTATACATAGTTTAAAACAATACACATATCTATGTTCTCTTTTATGATTATAAATTACTCAATATATTTATAGAATTACTATTATCTTTCTTATGCATTAGAAAATGTGTGCTTAAAGTTGTCTTTGTTTCTTCATGTATAAACACTGACAATGTGTGTGTATGTATGACTGAGTGTATTGTTACTTACTTTTCTTAAATACTATAATCTTTTTTCCTTTCAGTCTGGCTGATTAAAATAAATTTTATAAGCATAGTTTTTTTTAGTGGATATAGCGATTTGTTTGAAATAAAAATTGGTGATCATTAATTATCTTACTAACTTGTATTTTATACATATGGATGTAGACACAGAAAAAATATGTCAGTAACTTCTAAAATGCTTTAGTTGATTACCTGTACAATTTTATCACCTTATTTAGTTTAGTGCAATGGTATAGTGGACTCTGAAGCTCAACTTTCATGGACCATAGCTTCTGATACTATTTCCAGTAATAAAATTTCATATAAACTTCTGAGCAATAACTATTGGATTATTATTATTTTTTAATTGTAAAACTTTAGAAATATGAGGTCATAACATTTAAATAAAAGATAATGTTGAAATAAAAATATAAGTAATAAAATGTACATCTTAAAAATCTAAGGTTTATATCATGAATTATATGAAATATAATAATTTTTACCATAATTAAAAAACATTAAATAGTGTATAGGTATTTATTGAAATCTATTATTGTAAATAAATCTGCTTGAAAAAATGTAATGCATATAAGATAAATTTGTGTAATATATGAATAATAACTATATCACACCCTGAACATTTTGAGTGTTTAGTTAAAGAAAGCACAATACATCATAATAAAACTAATAATCATTACTATATGTTATGTGTTTGAAAATAAATATTTTTAATAGATATGTTTTACTAGTTTTTACTTACCTATCTATGATATTTAACAAGAAAGCAATGCAGAGTATTCAGACCACTCAGTGAAATACAAAAAAAAAGAGACATACTTTGTTAATATTGAGAAAGGACTGAAAGGCTGAGAACAAGCAGGCATTACTAACATCAGTTGAATTGGATATTTTTTAAAAACAGATGCTAATAACTGGTCAATTAAATTCTTAATGTGTGTTCAAAGAGATTGTTCAAGACCTAGAAAGAATCATATATGAGATAGATGTTTGAAATTAGAAACTTTGTTGGTTTTATATTAAAAAGAGAAGCTATGGATCAGAGTGACTAGATTATTAAACTTGAAGAGATCTTTATTTTGCAGTTGATCAAAAATGATTGAAAATAATGATTCTTAATGAAGATCGAATCATACTGCTTGATTATGCTATCATATTTAGTAATCTTAACTTTTGGAAAATATCATTATATATTCATTTAATGACCAATAAATTAACTTGATGATCAGTGACACCTGATCAAAACATGGTGTATATATATATATATATATATATATATATACCATGTTTTGATCAGGTGTCATAAATATATAAATGAAATGTTATATATATATATATATATATATATATATATACCCAGATAACATTTCATTTATATCTTTATCCTGTGAAAATCTTCATTTCGATATATATATATATTGAAATGAATGTTTTCACAGGCAAAAGATATTTTATAAATCATGTTTTTGGGAGAAGCCATGTTCAATAAATAAAGCTAAAATAAAATATTGGATATTTTGATAATAGAACATGTCTTTATCTGGGTAAACTAATCACATAATTGTTGTAGAGATGATAATTGTGTCACATAGTTGCTAAATAGTTTGGTTTAAATGTTAGTGGTTTTCTTTTATTTGTGTGAGGAAACTCTTCCATATGGATTATAATTTTAATGTTTCATCATGTTTGTTAATATAATTTGGATTTATAAAAATTTTTAGCTGTGCTAAATACTCTTTGATGATGATTGTTATATGTAGATATAATTTTGGTATTTGAAAAGTCTATGCAATGACCAGTATCTACAACATGCCGAGGATGTTGAAAGGTTTGTTATTACATTAATATATTAATCTCTTCTGGCATTTATATGATGATTTCTTCTTTCTATGAATGTATTTTGGCACATTCCATATGGAACCTCATATACTTCTTGACCTTCTGGAAAAATTAAATTTTAGATTTGGTTAGAATATTATTCATTTTTGATCAGTAGAGAATGTTGCTTTTATGTTATGTCCCAACACACATTCAATTTTTTCAGTTGTTTGTTTTACATATGTTATGCATATTCTAATAGAAGCATTTGCTTTTTTTTTTTTTTTTTTTTTTTTGGTACATTTATGTTTGATGTTTTTTTTTAATATGGATTTATTTGGGAATAATAATGCTCTTATGAAAAGTGATTAGTTACAGAGAAGATTTGGAATGATTAGATAAAGCTTTTAGGTTTCTCTCAGTATGAATAAGTTTCCTGTATACAGAAGATGTTAAGATATCATTATTAGTTTTAAAAACAATAACATCAAGAGAAGGGAAATCCCATCGTTTCCATTTTCATAGTGAATTTAATGTGGATCTATAGATTATTAATATGCATTAAGAAATCATTCAATTTTTCTTCCCCATGTGACCAAACAACAAATGTGTCATCAATATATCTTGACATACAGATGTCTTGCATAATGTTGTGTTTAAAGCCTGCGTTTCAAGTTCTTCCATGAATAAATTGGCAAAAACTTTGGAGATGGGTCATGCCATTGGGGTTTTAATTATATGATTGTAATATTGATCATTATAAGTAAAAAAGTATTACAAAAACAATGTTTAACTAATGTACATATATGACTCTGTAAATTGTAGTATGCCAAATCACATATGTAGAAAATAACAGTAGAAACAATTATACCACAGCTGTAGAAGAAATACACATATTAATGCAGTTCAGAAACTTTCAACATTCACATCATTTACTCTCCATGTTTTAAATACTGGTTATCATATAGATTTTTCAAATATCACAATCATATTCATATGTAACAATTATTATCAAAAAATAATTAGGGAAACTAGAAATAAAAAAAAACCCAACAAATTGGATTAATCAAACACAAAGAAATATTAAAATGACCATCAGTATGGAAGAGTTTTCTCATACAAATAAAAGAAAACCACCTACAATTAAGCCAAATTATTCAGCAACTATGTGTCATAATTATTATATCTGCAACAACCATGTGATTATTTTACCCAGTTGAGGGTAAGCATTTATCAAAACGTCCAATATTTTACTTTCTAAGTTTATTTTATTAAACACGGTTGCTCCTAAAAACAATGATTTATAATACACATACATATTCATGTACTCACGCGTATGTAGACATGAATACGCAGGCACACATATTTATATAGACCTAACAGCATATTTTCACGGTGACTGAAAATTATCAAATGACATTAAAGAATACATTTATAAGTGCATAAACGCCCTTCTATATATATATATGTATATTATATCACTATATAGTTTGTCACATATTTAACTTTTTTATTTTTTATTTTTTAAAAAATTTAATTTAACATATTTTTTTAATATTTTATTTTTTAGATTAAGCAAAAAGCCAATTTTATTACAAAATCCGGAAGAAAAATAATCAGCCCATTAGGATGTTGGCTGCAAAGAAAAAACCGACGTAGGTAATAGAAATCGGTCTGCGTTCTATTTTAAAAAGAGCGATTAAGAAAAGTTAATTTTATCCTGTAACAAAAAATAAAATAAAAATATTTTAAAAAATTAAGCAAAAAAAAAAAAAAAATGTATATAAAATTTACTATTATTAGTACTTTTTTAAATTAAAATAAAATAAATGATTACTTCAATAATATACATAGGCAATCGTAAGCCTTGTCAAGAATAAATAATTAAATTTATATAAAATTGAATAAAAGCGTAAACAAAAGTAAATAAAAATTGTAAATTTATACATTTATTTAAAAGTAATCTATTATTTGGGTAATTAAAAAATATTGTAGAAATAACCAGAAAAACAAAATGTTAAAAATTGTTTGTAGTTAAAAACAATAGCTAAAAGTTGAGAAAGTTAAGAATAAAATAATAAATATCCAAAATATTAAGTGGTTTAAACTTATTATTAAATACAAAGTAAAAAGTATGAATAGTCAATCAATTGTTGTTAAAAAGAAAAGGATAAAAATGAGATGAAGACAGACCAAATTACGTTTGGCCGAGGCAATATTTAAATTACAACATTCTTTGTAGAATGATGAAGGCTAAGAATTTTAAAAATGTAAAATTTAAAAAGGATCGAAAGATTTGTTGTTTTAAAAGGAAATGATGAATATTTTTGCTTAAGGGACTTTTAAGACTTAAAATAAAAAAACAAACAAACTTAAGTAGGCAAAAAATGATGATATTTAGAATAATGCTAAGATGATACTAAATAAACATTCCTTATTGAAAATTTAAGGTTGCACTTCAAAATAGTGCCATTGAATGACTGCATTTTTTTATGATTAGATTCTTGCAAATTAAAATCTCAGGAATGAACGGTTAATTACATTTAACAATATTTTAAAACAATGAAGCAATAATCTAGGGAAGCAGACATTTTACATCCATTCAGCTTATAAGAATTTACTCATATCTTAATAACTAAAAATAGAAAAGTATCTTGACATCAGAAGCTATTTATGACAGATTTTGCAACTATCTAGAGAATGACTTTTTAAAAAGTTACTGTATAAAATAATCAGAAAATTTATAAAACTGAAAATTGTTTATAGTTACCAATATATTAAGACATAGTTTCAGTGCATATCAGATATGTCATCTTCAACAGCAACGACTTGTAAATGTGTATGACCCTTCCAATTTCAAGAGTGAAAAAAATGATAATATGACAAAAAATAAAATACTAAACATCATATGATCAACATTCCCTATGCTTACAGAAGCTGTCATAATATAAGCAAAACATTCCATACAGGAATGTCACCCATAGGCTCCTCACTGATGAAAGCTATAAGATAGAAACTAAGCTGATGATATTAATTAAGTAGGCAGTAGATAAGGATTTTATCCACAAACCATCTTTCATCCATTGATTTACCCTGGCTTGCACTGGGTGGCACTACTATATGAAGAGTTTTGTCTCTGATAAAAAATAAAATGATAATGCGAGTTTTGTGATGACTATACAATCAACATGCCAAACACAAATACATTCATATAGAGAATTTACTAGTCCACTACAATGTTTTTTAATTTTTTTTGCAGCAAATTTTTTTTGAGAACTGTCTAATTGCAACTTTTCCAAGTATTCTTTTCTCTACCACGAAATATAATCAACATTGTATTTCTTTAGAATATTTTTGAGATGATTGTAAACATTATATGTTTCTTCCAAAAAAAAAAAAAGCTCCAGTTCACCACAAAACATTTTTTTAGGAAGGTTTATACATATTAGATGATAATTAAAAGTTACTAATATATACACACGTATATGAATACTTATATATATATAAATGCATATTTTTCTATTCTTAAAAATTATCAAATGCCATTAAAAAAAGTTTAAAAAAATTTAAGTATTAAATGCAGAACCTCTTTACTAAATTTAAAATCTAAAAACTATGACTCATCAGCCATTTTTCTGTAATATAAAATCTTTTTTTTTGTAAGTAAGATTATGTTTTCTTTTTTAGCCTATTCAGTATTTAGTCATTTTAGAAATTACAATTGCTAAAAAAATAATGAATCGTTCAAAAACAAACAAAAATATATCCTAAACAAATTTTTAAACATGTATTTGGCTACAATGTCTCAAATTTGTGCTTTAGTTAAAAAGAAGCTGGATCAACTTTTGAAATTTTTTCAGGCACAAACAGGCTTAAAATTTTTCATAGGTAAAAGAATCATAGTTAATCCATCTAGTCATCTTGTGCTCAATAAATAGTTATCTTGCTGTGATAGAGAATAAAGATTCCAGATTAATCTGTATTGGACAGATGAATGTCAATGCACTGCGCTGTAAAAATATATGACCTCCACTTTTAATAGGAGTGACATTGTTATGCTCCTACTGATACTGATCAGTGGGATTATTTATTTGAAATATTTTAGACAAAGAAAATCTTTAATTTTAATAAATAAAGTTTATTTAATATATCCATGTAGATGGATGAAGCTGTTTCATTTAATTATTATTATAGATGTCACAAGAATGATGAATTTATTATTAAAGGTAGTCATCTGAATTCATGTGTAATAATTATTCAACAGATGAACAAATTATTGCTCCATCTGTTGAAAATGTCATCATTATATGATAAATGATGTCTTCCACTGATTAATAGCAACATTTTCTAGATTCATACTTTATACTCATGGCATTAAAAAAAAACAGTTCTAAAATTGCTATCAGTTAATGAGTACAAATCTATAAATGTATAGTAATGTAATTAGAGTTGAGATTGGAAGCCACAATGTTTAATGTGGCTCTTATATATATGTATTATTATTATTACTATTATTAATATGAATTTGTATTTTATGGTTATATAGAATAAATTCGCAATAGAGAATTATTATTATTATTTTTTTTAGTTTTAACAGACAAACTTTTCAAAATTTAAGAACATTAATATATTACTCAAAGCTATATAAAAGTCACCAAAGACTAATTAGATAATTATAAAATAAAAATTGAAAAATGTTGACAGACATTTGTATTAGTATTTGAAAAGTTCATAAATGTATTCCAATAATTGATTTTCATATTTTTGATATTATAAGTAACTTCATCTCAATTCCACCATAACACAACTCATATATTTTACAAATCTTTACTAACAAGATGAGCTAAAGGTATCAAACACTTGAATCTTAGTACCCATGTTGACAGCTAGGAGAGTGATCTGAATTTCTGTGCTAGCAAATGATTGTAATATGCCAGAATTGAAATAAAAAAGGGACCTATAAAGATGAAAAATTTGAAAGTATTAGATGGATATTCCTAATTCTTAGTCATTATATTTATAATGATAACAATCATGTTGGACTTTAAAATTTTATATATGATGTTTTTTATAGATCTAATTTATTATAATTTAGTAATGTTAGTTTTAAGAGCAGTGAATTCCTTTTTGTTACTTGGGTCTAGAGACAATTGCCCTTGTCATTGAAAAAACAAAAAAAATAAAAATATCCCATCCCCAAAATTAAAAAAAAAAACAGAAAATGAAAAAAAGGGGAAAATAAAAACATTCTTAAAAAATTTCCTTTTTTAGTATTTATATTTCTAATATGCAAAAACTATAATTCTACAAATTTATTGTGCTGTTCATTTCTCAAAATAACTATAAATAAAATTATATTATCTTTAAAAAATAGTAATACTTAAAAAATTAATTATTTACATCAATATTTATAAATGATATAATCATAAATATCAAATATAAAGATTATAAAACCAAGTGTTGTATTGCAAAAAATGTATAATAATTTATTAACTAGAATAATTCACAATTAAATTTAATAAGCTAAAAACATCACAGAAAGTAATTTTCAAATCATAATTATATATAAAAAAAACACAGCTTAACTCAGTTTTTGTAAAACTAAAAGCTCATAATAGAACTATGCAAAAATTACAAAAAAGTCTATTTTGTAGGAGTTATTAATAGATAATATTATGTAAAATTATCAAACTTACTACACTCACAACTCTAACTAAAATACTTCAGTTAAGAACACTAATATAATGAAGATTATCTCTAACTCAAATGTAATCTTTAAACACAGTTACAAATTAATATATGTTTTTTAGTTAAACAATTATATGTCTAAGTGTAATAATTTGATATTTATAAAGCCTTGAACAAATAATAGTGACATATAGATATTGTGATTTAGACTACTTAAGAATACTGCTTCAACATGAAGTTCATGTTTTGGAGATCATTTATATTTTCTAAATATCTTTATCTATAGATTTCAAGAAGATATGGTGCATGAAAGATTTAAGTGTACACACGCATAAATATATTGAAAAGGATATTAAATATAGTAAATATGGCTGATTATGAATATGTAATATAAAAAACGAAATAACTAGAAATGATTAATAAAAATCACATATATACATTTAACGTAACCATTACTATGATGATGACAAGCAAATAACCTAGCACTAAAGGTTAAGTTAAACGTAATTATTCCAAAAGTATTTTTTTTCCTAGATTCAATTCAAAACTGATTCTTAGGCACCAATCTTTTTAAATGGAAAGTTTGTTTCTGCAAATCTTATCATTTTAAATTACTACCATTATCCATCCCTTAATATGTCTTAGTGATTTGTATGATTTCTCAAGATTAGTGGATATTAATATCATATGTTTCGAATAATTTCGAAAAGCCCAAAACAAAAAAAAAAAAACAAAAAAAACATTCGTTAATAAAAAAATCGAAGAATTTACAATAAATAAATATAAAATTGTTGGCTATACTTTTGCAATTACTATCAAATAAATACAATAAATATAATACAAAATATTGAAAATAATAAAAAAAGATAGTAATTATAAATATTAAAAGTTAAGGCTTTATAAATAAATATAAAGATAAGATCTTACCATAATATAATTGTCTTAAAGTTTTCAAGTTTTAAACAATGGTTTTCTGTAGATATCCTATGTTTACTATGTATGCAAAAAAGTCTTTCACAATCTAGTCCTGATTGTGATTGTTCTCTTCAGATAATGGTGATGATAAATAATGTATATGGTAGATCTTGTACAGAGTCTACTTCTTTCCATAAGATATGGTTTTGTTCTTTTAAAGTGAGTTTCATATTCTATACAACTTCAATGTCCATATCTATTTCTTCAGATCTTTTGACTGGCATGGTGTTACCTTTCTAGATACTCATGATATGCTAGACACTATTATTATAATTGCTAAGATGGATAACTACTCAAAACTATTCTGAAAAAAACTTTTAATCAGTGGTTTCTTCTACCTTCATGGCATTGCTTTCTATTTGAGCCAAGACTTAGACTAGACTACTGTCATTTTTGTTCTTTTCTGACTTATTTATAACACATATTTATATGTAATTGTTTTTTAAAAACATATTTATATCTGCATTACGATGGAATTATTACTAAAAAGAGAGATGACATCATGAAATAGAAAATATCTACCAATAATTATATAGTACTAAAGAACAAGTATATCCTATATCTATTATATCTTCCAAATTGCCCATAATTTTAAATAAAGAAGTAAGACATGCAACTAAATTTATAAAGAAAGGAAAGGTTGCAGGTAATGATGGAATTATAATTGATATATTAAAAGAAGCAGGTGAAGAAATAGAAACAATTTTAGCAAAGTTATATACCAAATGTCTAAATGATAAAGATGTACCGGAAGATTGGAAGAATGCAATATTAATATTAATATTTAAAAAAGGTGATAAAGAAGATATTAGAAATTACAGACCTATCAGCCTTTTATCAGTTTTATATAAAAATTTTACCAAGATAATTACAACTCGTCTACAGAGAACATTGGATTTCCACCAACCAAGAGAACAAGCTGGATTTAAAAGTGGTTTTAGAACAGTAAGTCGATCATATCCAGGTATTGAGAGAAGTTATAAAAAGGACAAATAAATATGAGTTGCCATTATGCTTTGGATTTGTAGATGATGAAAAGGCATTTGATTCTATGAACACTTCTTCAATGATTAAAGCATTGGATCATCAAGATATAGATCCAGGACATTGTTATATTTTAAAGAATATTTATAAAAATGCAACAGCAACAATTAGATTACATAATGATACTAGGAAAACTAACATTGAGAAGGATGTAGACAGGGTGACTGCATATCTCCAAATTTTTTTACAACAGTGCTGCCAGAAGTATTTTATGGATTAAAATGGAAAGCTAAAGGAGTGAAAGTAAGTCATTTAGATTTTGAAGATGATGTAGTTGTTTTTGCAAATAATGCTTTAGAGCTGCAAGAAATGTTGCAGGAATTATCAAATGAAAGTAGGAAAGTAGGACTAAAGATAAATGTTAAAAAGACTAAAGTAATGTTTAATGGATTTTTTCAAAATATGAAAATAAAGATTGATTATGATGAGTTAGAAAAAGTTAACAGCTACAAATACATTGGAGATATTATTAATACAGATGGACACATAATGGATAAAATTAATTATAGAATTAAACTTGGTTGGAGTGCTTTTGGTAAAAATATCTTGATAGTAAAAGGAAATATGCCTATGTGTTTGAAAAAGATTTTTAATAAATGTGTTTTACCTGTTCTTACTTATAGATCTGAGACTTGGACACTTAATAGAAGAGCAATACAGGGATTTTACACCACTCAAAGAAGTATGGAAAGATGCATGTTGGGAGTAACAAGAAGAGATTGAAAACACAATATATGGATAAGAGAAGAAACAGGTGTTACTGAGCTCATTGAAAAAATTAAAAGACTGAAGTGGAGTTGGGCTGAACGTATTATTAGAAGAGATAATAATAGATGGATAATTGAAATCTTGAACTGAATCCCAAGAGATTGTAAAAGACCCAAAAAGAGACCACATGTAAAATGGATGGATAAAATAAAGTGTGCAGAGGTGATGTGGTGAAGAGAAGCTAAAGATCAGAGAAGATGGATTGAACTTGGAGAGACCTTCATCCTGCAGTGGATTGATAATGGTTGATGATGATGACTTACAAAACTCAAACATGTTTTTTTATAAATATTTTTTTTGGATTCCTTAAATTATATATGATTATAGGAAGAAAAAAAAATCATGACCAAACTTTGAAATAAGTTTTCAATTTTAGTGCTTTATAATTTAATAATGTTTTTATTTTTGTCATTCAATTTATTACAAGCAATGACAAATTATTTCTTTAAATCCTCATCCATTAGTTGCATCTGAAAAAGTTACAAAAAGTAATAATATACTTTTTTTTCAGATGACCCATCACTCTCCACTCTGTATATTACATATATAGACACAGGTATATAATAAGCCTGTGTTTCAGTTACTTTTGTAAATTACACAATTCGCACACACTAAAACTTAAATTATTTGCCTTCAATAAATTATCTAATTTTGTTTCCCTTACATAATACAAATTATCACCTTATTAACTGCAATTTTACAAAATAAATTTCGTTTAAAAAATATTTGATAGTATTATAAAATCTATAGACTAATTTTCTTTATTAAACATTTAATAATATGATTAACTCTATAGATCTATTTTTCTTTAATTTCTTAAAACATTATTTAGTTACGCATGTACATTAAATATGTACTTGCACACACACGGCAATATACACATTTATTAATTAATATATTATAGTAATTATCATTCTTTTGTTTTTTTGACCATGCAGCTTTGTAATATAGCTAATCCATGCATCTATCAAATTTATTCCGTTACAACATATATACATAAAGGTTTTATAGTAAAAAAGTCATTGCATTTCCTGCCTTGGGCATAATCAGGATTTGAATCCAGTTCAGATAAAACTTTTTTTTTCTCCAGATTTAAACAAGTTTAGAACTTGTATTTATATTAGATTATTTCCATCATCTAATATAAGTATTGAATGGTTTTAAAAAAAAATAATTTTATTTAAATATTCCAAATACATTCAACTAACATGTCTGCTATTACTATCAGCTGAATGTATTTCGAATCTTTAAATAAAGTTAAATTTTTTAAAAGACATTCAGTATATAAATACAACTAAAATGCTATCACTACCAGCTTCAGCAAGACTTAGAACTAAATTTTCAGGTATCTGTCCAATAACCAGCTTATTATCATAGGTGATTGTGTAGTTGTTCATCATCTACCGTTATCAATCCACTGCAGGATGAAGGTCTCTCCAAGTTCAATCCATCTTCTCTGATATTTGGCTTTTCTTCTCCACATCACCCCTGCACACTTTCTTATTTCATTATCCATCTAACATGTGATCTTTTTTGGATATTTTACAATCTCTTGGAATCCGGTTTAAGATTTCAATTGTCCATATATTATCATCTCTTTTAGCAATATGTCCAATCCAACTCCACTTCAGTCTTAATTTTTCAATGAGTTTAGTAACACCTGTTGTTCTCTTACCCATATATTTGTGTTTTGAATATTTTCTTGTTACTCACATCATGCATCTCTCCATACTTCTTTGATTGGTCTGAAGTATTTTTATTGCTCTTCTATTAAGTGTCCAAGTCTCAGATCCATAAGTAAGAACTGATAAAACACATTTATTAAAAACCTTCCTTTTTAAACACTTAGGCATATTTCCTTTTAGTATCAAGTTATTTCTATCAAAAATATGCCAACCAAGTTTAATTCTATGATTAATTTCTTCCATTATATTTCCATCTGTATTAATAATTTAACCAAAGTATTTGTAGCTTTTAATTTTTTCTAATTCATCATAATCAATCTTTATTTTTATATTTTGAGAAAATCCATTAAACATTATTTTAGACTTCTTAACATTTATCTTTAGTCCTACTTTTCTACTTTCATCTGATAACTTCTGCACCATGTCTGCATCTCTAAAGCATTATTTGCAAAAACAAGTACATCATCTGCAAAATCTAAATGACTTAAATAATTTCCATATTCTTTCACTCTTTTAGCTTCCCATTTTAATCCACAAAATACTTCTAGCAGCATTGCTGTAAAAAGTTTTGGAGATATGGAGTCACCCTGTCTTACACTCTTCTCAATCTTAATTTTCCTAATATCATTATGTAATCTAATTGCTGCAGTTGCATTTTAATAAATATTCTTTAAAATATGACAATATCCTGGATCTATACCTTGAGGATCCAATGCTTTAATTACTGAGAAAATGTTCATAGAATCAAATGCCTTTTCATCATTTACAAAGCATAATGGTAACTCATATTAATTTGTCCTTTCTATAACTTCTCTCAATACCTGGATATGATTTACTGTATTAAAACGACTTTTAAATGCAGCTTGTTCCCTTGGCGGGTGGAAATCCAATGTTTTCTGTAGATGAGTTGTATTTATCTAGGTAAAAATTTTGTATAAAACTGATAAAAGGATAATAGGTCTGAAATTTCTAATATCTTCTTTATCACCTTTTTAAAATATTAATATTAATACTGCATTATTCCAATCATCTGGTATCATTTAGACATTTGGTATATAACTTTGCTAAAAAAATTTTTATTTCTTCATCTGCTTCTTTTAATATATCAGTTATAATTCCATCATTACCTGAAGCCTTTCCTTTCTTTATAAATTTAATTGCATGTCTTACTTCTTTATTTAAAATTCTAGGCAATTTAGAAGATATAATTGATATATGAGGTACTTGTTCTTTATTACTATATAATTCTTGATAAAAGTCTTCTACCCATTTCATGATTTTATCTCTCTTTTTAGTAATAATTCCATATTTTTATCTTATTGCAGATATAAATTTACTACCAATACCAAAATGGTGTTTTACACTCTTGAGACTTTTATTCTCTTCTACAGTTTTTCTTGCTAGTTCACAGTTATACCTTCTTATATCATTTTCAATTCTTTTCCACATCATTTTATAAAATTCAAGATATTTCATCCTTTTTAATGCATCATTTTTATATATCTTCATATTATTATTTTTTTCTTCATAAATTCTTTAGTCTCAGTAGAAATTTTCTTGGTCAATCACTGCTTTTTTCTACCAACTATTGTTGTTGCAGTTTTTAAAAGTATATCAATTATTTTCATATTAATTTCATTCAAATCTGAATCTTGTTCAAAATCTACTAATACTTGAAACTGATTTGTAAGTTCTAATTTAAATTCATTAGAATGTTTTTGAAGATTAGGAATATCAACCTGTAGATATTGTTTTTCTTAATAATTTTTATCTCTCTAGTTTTGCATTAACATGTATCTTATATGTTTTAAATTTATTAAGAACATTACAATCTTAAAATATGTATTTTCTGTTAGTCAAAATACAATCCAATTTTCTGTATTTTCATTTGGATGCTTCCATGTCCATTTCCTTTTAAAATTTTTCTCAAAAAAAGAATTCATAATATAAAGTTTTTCTTTTTCTGCAAACTCCACAAGTCTATGTCCTCTCTCATTTCTTTTACCATAACCAAAATTATCTACAGCACTTTCATCTTTCATTTGTTTACCAATTCTAACATTAAAGTCTTCCATAACAATTTTTAAATGTTGTTTCTCTGATCAAAAGCCTTTGTATATTTATATAAAAATATTCTACTACTTCATCACTATGAGAACTTTTTTGGGCATAAACCCAAATTGTCTGCATTTGTTATCTGTTATTAATTTGTATAACTAATCTTGCTACTCTGTCTGATTTACCATCAATTTCCACAATGTTGTTCTTCCACTTTTTATTTATAATGAATTCTACTTCATTTGTATTTCCAATATTTATGCCTTTATAGTAGAGTACATGTCCACTTTTTATATCGTCTCTTCACCTTTTCTTCTAACTTCACAAATGCCAATAATGTCCCATTTAATATAAGACAGTTCTAATTTTTTACAATCTTCCTTCACTTGAAAGTGATATGAGGTTGTAAGTATCTCAATAAAAAGTTGTCATCAAATGGTAACCTGGGTCCACAATCAGGGGATTTTTAGCTCCCTCCACCTTTGGCCATCAACTGTGCTGCCTTGATTCGTGACTCTACAACCTTTTGGGAATAAGAGCCTTGATTTATTTTTGTCTGTCATGATTGTATGTATCTATTGGAAAAATATTTATCATTTACACATACCTTCCTTCTGCCTTATCAGACAACTGAGAAGAAAGACAATAGTGTTTCTTGATTTTAAACTTAGAGGTAACAAGCCAATAAACTCAACAAACTGGATAATGCATGTTGGTGAGCAGCCCACCCATGTTTGAATACTATATAAATAATCACATAGTAATAACAGCTGCAATGACAAGAACATATGGAGTGGACAATAGGAATTTGCCTGGTTCAGCTCCTTTAAGGCCTCCAAGAGAAATCAAAGGTTTTTCTTTCAGTTAATTTCTATTGGTAAGCCTGATTTATAATAATTTTTTTTTTATTGTTCTTCTAAACTGGATGTTGAATAGGTTTTTTTTGCAGAAGGTGTTTAAAGTTATATTAATTTTAACTATACACACACGTACAGACACTCACACACACACACACACACACACATATATATATATATATATATATATATATAACTAATCAAATAGACAATCATATATAAATACAGTAATAAAATAATGGAGATTACCTGTATTTTATATCTTTTATTTAAAAGTAATATAAAGTGGGTATTTTTTTTCACCATTAGCTATGTCATAGAACAGCCACAGAGAAAAGTGTATCTAGATACACTAGCAATGGATCTAAACACACACCACTAGAACAGCTCTAGATAGGAAATATTTTATAAAAGGGATACATTTCATCTAAACACTGAGATAGATGATTCCAGTTATAAGAACAAGCTAAGCTTATAGATAAATAAATAACCAAGTGATTCATAATATCAAACAAGTCCTACAATATTATCACTGAGGGAAGTAATAATTATAATAAAGGAAAGAGTAATAGTGATAGCACCACTTTGGATGGATTATAGGCCTTCCCTTTAAATTAGTTGTAATACTTCCACACTTGGTTATGAACTATTAACTTATCACATTCCTTAATAAATAAAATGAAATGCATTTAATATTATTAAATACTGCCACCCATTATACCAATAATTATCAATAAAGTAAAAAATCAAATAACATTATTATACTAGCCAAATACAACAAATTCTTACTAAAATTCTTCAAGAAACATTGTTTTATATTTTAATAAATAGACCTTTTTAAGTAAAACTTAATAAATTACATCCAACATATATATTACAAAACAAAATTATATACAAAATAAAATAGATTTCCGATCATTCACTTCAAAAACCAACTTCCTTTAATATCAAAGAATGCCTTCATGACAATCAATGAAGTTGATTTTTGAAATTAATAATGGAAGTCTATTATGTTTTGTATATATATGTTGTATGTATCTTGTTGAATTTTATTTAAAAAGGTCTATTTATTAATAGATGAAGCCATGGTTGTGGAAGAATTTTAGTATTTTTGGACTAGTATTGTAATGTTATATGATTTTCTAATTTACTTAATATTATAAGTATTTGAATATTTTTTAGTAGTCTGGTGACATTAAATTTCCCTTGTAAAATATTTTTTACTATAATACATAGATAATGATTATTTTATTTCAGCCTAGGTACCACACATCTACCCTTAATGCATGTAATAAGTGAGCAACATGAGCTAATGTCTTGGATGAAATACAATTTGGAGATAAAACTAAATACAATATTTAGATTGTAAAATTTCAAAAACACTTTTATAACACAAGCGAAAATTAAGAAGTGAGACAAAACATAAATCCATTTACAATACATTTTTTTTAAATAGACAATTGTAATGTTTAAGAAACATAATAAATATTTGAAAAGTAATGAAAATATTTCCATAACTACAATTTTTAGTAAATTATATAACAGTATTATTTAAGCTTCAAATAACAAAACTAGTGCCAATAATAATCATAATCTGGTAGAAATGACATTATTTCTTCTAAAAATAAAATAACAGATGGAACTTATAGTTCATGCATACATATGGATTATTAATTAAAAGATTTAATAATTTAGTTAATATTAGTTTCATATAT
Organism: Epiperipatus broadwayi; assembly: GCA_028023455.1. Lineage (NCBI taxonomy): Eukaryota > Metazoa > Onychophora > Udeonychophora > Euonychophora > Peripatidae > Epiperipatus > Epiperipatus broadwayi. The sequence goes on along the minus strand of JAQFVV010000200.1, from coordinate 1,938,051 downwards.
TTATTTGTATATTCTAATATGTACACAATTATCCATTTTATAGCAAAAAAAAATAAACAAATAATAATAATTTTTCAAAAAATAACATTACAAAAATAAATGCAAATATAAACAAAATTATATAATTATTTTATTAAATGATATACAAGAATATTAAGCCTATCTAATTCTGACATTTTATATTGTTACATCTGGTGGAAGTTTTTACTTAATCTCTCATTTCTGTATAAAATCTTTCTTTAACATTAAAACTCAATAAATTGGACTTATTGTTTATTAAAAAAATTTGCATTTAAAGAAGCATTTAAATCTGTCTTTTTAAAATATATACATATCTGTCTTATAAGAATGCTTTCTAAAACTGTCACAATTCAAATGTCAAAACAGTGTCTAGATTTATGTCTAAATTATATTTTGGCTATATAATTAGTCTACATTGCTTATGATTGAGTAAATCAAAAGTATATTGATATTTAGATAGTATTTAAGATTATCAGCGTTTACCTTTTACTTACTGACTTTTGGATAAAACTAATAATCTGTGTGGCAATATCAATCATTTTAAAGTAAAAATTAAATGATACCAGAACACGAAGACCAGTGTTTAAATATAAGCTATTAAGTATATTTTATATTTATTTCTTAATAATTCTGATGATTTCATCTATTTAAAAATGATTTGATTCTAAAACTATCCTTTTTATAACCTCAAAGTAACACCCAAAAGGAGTATCCTTTTATTCTCTCTTATGTTACAACACATCTTTTATTGTTCAGATTTGTATTTGTTTCAAGAGGACTTATATATTTGATATTATAAATAACTTGTTTAATTATTTATGAATTTTTTTTATCTTAATTATGATTAAAGTCATTTACCTCAGCATCTAAATTAGAGATATTAATTTTGAAAGCTATTGCTTTATCTAATGTGATTCTAATACTGCATACATCAATCTATGACATGTGTACCCAAATATGATATGTAATTGATAATTTAGAATAAAAACCATCTTCTTTAAATTATACACGATGTCTAATCCAAGGTTCATTTTGTTATAGTATATAATAATAAATTAATAGCTGTGATTTTTCTTACTCAACATATAAATGACACAATATTAATGTATACATCATTTTCAACAAACAAAAGTAAATAAATTTTCCTACTTAAAAATGTTACATAAAAAAAAAATTCAGACAGAAACAGATTGTAAGACTAAAATATTTTATATAATTAATTGCAAGGTACTAGTGAAGAAAGTTTATTACCCTCTAAATAGAATATGCACACCACACTGGTAAAATTTATTGTTTATTAAATAATAGTCAAATAAATTTGATTTTTCTTAATATTCATAGGACAGAATCATTAAATACAATGGAGCTATGAAGTTCATTATATTTTGGTTCAAGACACCTACCATATATTATATATAGTTAATAACAACACATTTTTCTTAGAAGTTTTAATTAAATATTATTATTTACTGTATTGTAGGAGTACAACATTTTTTATAATGTATATATATATAACAAATACTTTTTTACATGTAGAGTATGCATATATAGATTAAAATTGTAGTATAAAAAATAATAATAAAGTACTTAATAATAAATTGAGAGAGAACACACGCACACACATATATTTATATATATACACACAATGGGTATGTTTATTCATTCATATTCTGTCAAATAACAACAACAATAATAAGAATAATAAAACAGACAATGAAGTATTAGAATCTTACTGACACAATATAATAATATCTAAGGAAATGTTTGACTAGCTCATAATTTTTGTACATAAATTTAATGTCATACTATTGTGTTTATGCTGGTTATGTTAAACATAGACTTGTAGCACATAATTAAATATTTAGCAATTAAACCAAATATGCAAATGCATAATTGCAATACATATGAGGTTATACATTTGGCTGATACTGTTGGCTTGGTATAGTGTTTAATTGCCATGCAACTATTTCTATAAGAGGTTACAGATACCCTTCTAAGCTTATCTATCACTTTAACTATACCATGGTAGCTTGCCTCATGATTAAGAAAAGTGACACTTATAATTGTCTGGCAGTTTGTTTTGTGTCTGAATTAGGTTCTAGCAGCATCCAGTTCTAACATGAACCTCTCTCACTGCTTTATTCATATTATGGACAATGTTCATACTGCCATTCTTGACTGAAAGTAAATTGTTGTTCTCTTGCTTACTTCCAATTTAACTATTTATTACTAGATCACCATCCACAATGAAAACAATCACATTTATAGAACATCATCACCTATTGGCCTGTTTCTTCTATTAGATATATGTTATCTATTCATATATTAGTCTGTAATGATGAATGCTCAATATAACTGAGTTGGGATGGAATCTGGTTTAGTCCACTAGTGGAAGATGAGTTGAAATGAAACTTTCCCTCCCCATGATTAAAATTAGTTCTGAAAAATATATTCAATGTCTTCTTCACTTCTAGCTTCATCAGATCCTGTGACTTTCAGCAGGTCTGGTATCTTTATTTATAGATCTGATAACTTTGAACTTTATACTCATCACTATCTGCTGTTGATTCTTCACTATTGGATCATGACTTATATGTTGACTGGTGAGTATAGTCCAATCTTAGCTGTTTTTTTGTGTTTGTGGTGTTGCTGTAAATCAGCTGTTTGAACAACCTCTGCTTGCAATTCTTTTAATTTGATTACAACTGCTGACACCCATTTGATGGTTCTACTATATACATGATAGAGAATTTGGGAGCATATCTGCACTTTAAAACTTCTATCTCCATTTTTTCATGGATTGGCTTAGGTTTCAAATCTAGTTTATCATCAATCACTCTTTGAGAAACTCTTTTTAATTTAATTTTTGTGAGCAGGTTGATTTTAGTAACTGTAAAGCCTATGTGATTGAACCTGTCATAGCCTAATAAATTTCCATGCTTACCAGCAGATACAACAAGACAAACAAATTGTTTTACTAGGTGTAGTAAATTTAATTCTTGTTTGATCTCAAAAATGATATTTTATTGTCTTGATAGTCAGTAATCACTATTCTTCTAGAATGCAAATGTTGATTATGTTTTCTATGAATAATAATCCACACCTTTTTTGACACAATGGACACTGCATACCTGCTATTCAGTTCATCATTACTTGCATATCATTTAATAATTCTGTTTGTGAAAACCAAATCAATGTCTTTCACATTATTAATATAGGCATTGATATTATTGGATTTTATATTGTCCTTCTGGGTTTTTGAATTGGATTCTTTCATTCTCAATTAAGGGTTTGGGTTTTTTCTTTTTAACACAAGCAACTTCTATGTGACTAACTCATTTGCAATATCTACACACTGCACATAGTTGTGAACATTTGGCATTTGAATACTTTGCTTTGTCACATCTATAACAAAAAACTTTGACTAGTAGATCCTGTAAGCTCACTCTGATTAGGAAATCTTTAAATGATTTGACTTTCCAATTCATAGCTTTAATTCTGGGATTATTTCTATTTAATGGAGTGGTCTGACTCACTGTGAACTCAGCTAGAATTGTCTAAGAAACAGCAACATCTTGACTCTAAAATTTGTGATCTTTCATTCCTCAGATAAAATAACCTCTAAAGGCTTTATTGAGGAAATCTCCAAATTTACAGCTAAGAGTTTAGCTTTCTGAGTTTAACAGCAGAATATCTCTTTTCCTTCATCACCCACTGTATACAATGATTGAAGTGATATCTCTGCATTACCATTAAGGGTTTTGAGCAGAAAAAGTTTGACAGTAGGGATAATGTTTTATCAAGCTCAGCCAACACCATGTAAGTCTGAGATCCAAATATAAGCATAAGTATGGCTAATTTTAATTCAAGGTTTTTAGTTTGTTTGGCCTGCATGTAAAAAAGCACTTGATCCATGTAGAATGACCATGATTTAGTATAAGCTGAACTGAACTCTTCTAATAAGCCAATATTATCCATTTTGGATCTTTTTCTTGCTCTCATTCTGCTGTGTGTGTGAGAGAGAGAGAAATTCTGACTTTTTTGTATATTGAACAAATAACCACTCACACTTGATTTTTTAAAGTTTCTATTGACAAACTGATAACGTTAACTGCCAATTTTTTAATAACAGAAATGTAAACAATTCTTGGGGAGGGGATTCTGCTTTTAGCGTTAATGAGTAACCATTCATGTTCAACTCTTTAATTTTTTATTGATACACTAATAAGTTAACTGTAAATATCCTCTTGTAACTGTGTCAACAATTGTATTTATTGCATAAAATTAATAAACATAGACTCACAAAATATGATTAAATATTTATTATTTAAAACAAACATTCAAATGTAGATTTAAATATATGCAATGTTATAACTTCACCTGATACTGTTGGCTTAGTATAGCATTTAATTGCCATGTAATATTTCTGTAAAGGATTCCAGATACCATTTAAAGATTAAAACACTATTTCCAGCTGCACCATGGTAATCTGCTTTGCGTCTGAATTAGATTCTAGCAGCTTTCATTTCCAATGTAAATTTGCCTCACTGCTTTAACCATACTGTGGATGTTTGTATTATGATTCATGTCTGACAGTAAATTGTTGTTGTATCCCTTACCTCCAACTGAACTGACTATTTATAACCAGATCTCTCCTTTGAAAGCAATTGGATTTATTGAACATCTTTACCCATTAGACTATTTCTCCTATTAGATACATAAACGAATCATTTATCTATTATTCTATGATGCTGAATTCTCAATACGTTTGAGATAAGATAGAATCTGAACTAGTCCATTAGTTGAAGGTAAGTTGAAATATAGCACATACTAAAAATGATCTTTTATATACTTACAACTTTAGTTATATTCGGACTATAATCAACTGTGACATGAATATGTGTTTATCTTTCACTTCCAAATAATAATAAAAATTTTCATTATAGTAATTTTTTGAATTTTCTTAAATTATATATAGAAAATATTTTCATTAAATAAATATTGTGCTATATTAAAGTTTTGGAAGTAAAAAAGCAAAGCAAAAATGTTTTCAACTTATCTAACACGAACATAAATAAAATCACATTAGATTTAATGAGGACACTGCAAAATGAAAAAAAATGACTGTTACTATACTGTTAGTTGGGTACAAATTTATAAAACTTACTAAATTTACAGATTTTAATTTTTATCTTTTTTTTTTGTTTATTTACATATACTTTTGGTTAGTGCTACATTGATATAGAACTTAATCCAGCTTCACTGTACTCATTTTTAATAACCTAGAAAAAAAATCAAAATCAATATTATTTGTACTATGAATAAAAAAGATCATAGTCTTAATCTACTACATATTTAAAAATGATGGAGTATATTAAACAAAGTAAAATGTAAAACCATTTTCATATAAATAATTAGGAGTATATTTGGTAGTGATGTTTCTAAAGAAGCCACATATAACCACTGATGTTTCCAAAACTAAATCATTTAGTTTTAGAACCCATTTAAGGTCTTGAGGATATATATATATATATATATATATATTCTAACTGGGGATAAAATGAAATTGATGGAGTTAAAAAAATGAAATCTAATATAAACAGAATGAGACTCTTATAATATTGAAACTGTTAAAACAGGTGGCTAAGGTCAATGGTTGGGTGGTTAATTATCTTATACTTAGCTCCAGAGATATGCATTCTAACAAAGGAAAAAAAAATAAAGCAATAATAAAATATATTATACTATATGGAGAAGAGAGAAAAACTTAATTCTTTCCAAGCAATACTTTTTTAAAATAAAATATATTTCCATCTATCAAAACACATTCTCTGAGCTACAAACATTTTGCACTTTAAGCAACATCTGATAAATTCTTATGTCTTATCTAATATTTTACATAATGCATAATTATTTATTAATATGACCCTGATTTACTCTACTTTTGTAGAGTGAAAAGGAAGGTATCTTTCTAATGGTACAATAAACTATAATGAATTTGTTCTGCCACCACTAAAGTTATAATTAGATAAATATGTTGATAATTAATCAAGTAATAAATAATGATCTCAGGATTCTTTTGTTATACTCTAGAAATTATACCATTGTATTGTGTTGCTAAACAAATGACTGGAATTCTAGTAGACTGTAAGAGTTAATGTATCGTAATATGCTATAATAATAGGTACAATTACATAAAGAAGTGTCTAATCTGAGTAATACTGATATAAAACAATTATATAAAATTTTGAGTAATTATAGTCCTTTACCCAGGATGTCATTTGAAATAATAGAAAGAAATGCACCTTTTATATCTTTCTACTACTCATTAACAACACAATAAAATAATTGATTTTAATTTTCAAGCTTTTATTAATAAAATAATAGATAATGTGTACTCTTAAAGATGGATTACATAATCCATTACAAAATTAAATAAATATTTATTCTTTGAATTGCAATTCCAGCTTCAGAATTGACAATATTTATGGAATGTTTTCTCATAGACATTAAGGTTTTGGATCAGCATGAGTATTGTTTATCTGATTGGCCAGAACCCAAGAAAAAGTTGCATATAGAAAAATACACAAAACTTAGATTTAAATGATTAACAAATACATTTATTAACAATAAATATAACAAATTATTTACAATAATATTTAGAAAGTTATATGCCACATATAAGCACTGTTACTATTTAGTAGGATATTCTAATGATATATCTAGAATTGCTTGATTAACAAATCATTACTTAAAATTACATTTTTTTTCTTTTTATATATTATAATGAGTTCTATAAAACAAGTGACTTCTATAAAACAAACATGAAGTTAACTTAAATAACTGGAATATTTATCTGATTCCTTTGTAATATGTTCTAATTAAACTATTGCATTAAACAAATGTTTAATGAAAGAATAATACTAGTCATAGCTTCAATGATAAGCTAAGAGACATTTTTTATAGAGTATTCCCTGTCAGGCAACTTCTCATAATACCTTTATTACTATATGAAGTTTTACAAATTAAGATGAATTTCATCTAAGCTGCTATTAACTGGATTTGAACCATTACCTTAATATGATAATTATAAGCATTATCATTACAATAAATAAATAAATTATTGTTAACATTAATTTTAAATAGACTAGTAAAAACTAGGTAGCATTCATCAGAAGCTTAATACACACATATAAATTATTCAATCTATGTTCACATGATAATAGCAAAATACTTAAATGTAAAATGACTTATGAATCCATCAGCTATTAGATCCCAGATGGTAATAAAAATAAAATAACATTGTGCCTGTGCATTTCCTATTATGCTATGCATTTAAAAATATGCAATTAAAATTACTAATGTCATATTGATTTCCTTATGAACTACTGGACAGGCACAGTAGCACAATACAGACATTGATTTACTTAACCAAAATCACTATAAATAACTAAGTGCACCTTGAGGAGCTAAAAACATCAATAACTATCCTATTATTGCCATAACATTCCCAAAAGAATAATTAAATTAACCTTCAATTGTGAAAAAATATTTAAACATAGACTCCACAAAGCAAAACAACATGAACAATGTATGATGACTTCCAAAACGTATATCTAAGGCAAAGACTATATGTGGATGCAGTTTCAGCACATAAAAAAATGGAAAACACACCATATAATGATCCTCTCCAAGGATATAGCTACCATAGCAATATATGAAATATAATCTCAGAATATCAAACACTATTTCCTCTCATAGAATATATAATAGGACAATGGGGAGAGTACCCCCATTCCACAAAGCACAATAAATAAAACAACATTTAATAAAGTCTAGAACTCAAAACATAATACAAGTCTAAACAATGGCAAGGTAACAAAATTATCACTTGTAACTAAATAGCTTCATGTTCATGCTAAAATTATATACATTAAGCATTGTCTGAAACCAATGAGTTTAATGACAGTCAAATGACTATAAAATACTTAAAATAGCATAATAAAATTTTGCATTAAATAAAGAATGCATGCAGTGAATAATATAAATACTTATAAAAATAAAGTGGACATGATAGAAAAGTAAACATTACTCATTGAATGTCTATAAATGAAATAAAATTTCATTATGATACTAAATTTAAAAGTAATTTGTTATATCATAATGATAGTAGAAAATATTGAACATTTGATAAATTCATATATAGGTTGTTTACCTATAAAATGTATTAAACACTCATAAATATTATATAATAACACATATAAGAGATAAATAACTCTAGTTGAATAAAATATAAAGTATCAAATTTAAACTTTATCTAGAATGACTTCATATAAAATATATGAATTTTACCTGTATGTGGTAAGAATACATACACATTCTGTTACACATCTCTTGAATAACAATATAATATAATAACGTAAATACATTAACATATAAATATCATATAGAAAGCAAAAAAAATGTTATTAATATATATTTTTAAACCATAGTTCATTAACAGAACTCCTTCCATAGTGGGCAATCTGTTAAGGCCATGGAGTCTTTCCACTGGCTTGACCATAGAATAAAACAACCATATCAGGTAAATGAATTTTCTTACAGAAAAAATAAAGTAAATATAACTTTCAAATCTAAATGATAAATAATAAACATTGACAAAAGTCTCATTTTTGCACGAATAAAAGGTTGGATCTTTTTAATGAAGACAAAGGCATAAAACATATGATACATAAAAAACATAAGCTAGCTTGTTGGGAGTTTTAATTAATAGCACATAATAATAAGGTATCCTTAGAATTCCATATGGGGTGTCCACAGTTACATTGGAAATATACAAGGCTTTCACATTCCTCCTTTTCATTTTAAAAGAACGCACATATTAAATACATTGACACACCTAGAAGTATATATAATATATGTAAATAAATTTGAAAAATGTAGAAGCACAGTAATTGGTTAATGTACATGAAACATTCAACTGCATTTAACTTTTTATTAACTGACAGCATTTCTTCAATGCACTATGATTAAATGCACTTTGATTGCTCAGCTTCAATTTATTCTCTTGCAGCTATCTTTAACATTTATTTGAGGGTTTTTCTATTATTTGATGATTTAAATTGGAATCAAAATTAATATTGATTTATTATTTTTTAAAAAAACCTTAGTGTTGTAAAAGACAATGCTTGGCAATTTCTTTGTTCTCAAAGTAGTTCTTATGAAAGCACATCGTTTATTTTAATCTTGAAAATCATCTATTTTCCATAGTTTGTTTATAAATTTACAAATATTTTTGCAAAATATTTATGAAATATTTATTTTTTCATAAGAATATGATGATAAGTCTCAGATTTTATTCAAAATTTTCAGTTTTTAAAAAATATAATTCAAGTAAAAATTAATAATAAAAACAGGATTTTGTGATTACCTAAAAAAGGAATATTTCTATATTTATCACAGCTATTATTTTTTGTCATTTTTTAAAAAAATTATAAGTGAAATTAAAATTTTAAAACACAATTTTATTGCTTTCTGTCTTCAGAAAAAATTGCTTGTAATGTTAGAAATGGAATTCAATAAGCTTTTATTTCATTCTAGATACATTATTTGATAATCACAAAACAACAAAAACATTATTTTTGATTTGGTATTTAGTTTATTACTTTTGTTATATTTGCAAAGTTAAAATATTATTTTTAAAAATGCTTTTTTATTTTAATTTATATTTTAAAAATAATTTTTAAATTAAAAAAATGCAAGGAAGAATAAAGATTAATTTGTAGAAATAAAAATTGGAAATATACTCTCAGGATTGTCACAGTGAAAGAATGATTCACTGAGTAATTTAAAAAAATGACTAATTATGTATTACACTTAATATAAGTCAAATGTTACTACACATTCAAGGACAATTACCAAGAAACTGATGAAAAAAGTTGTTCTTAATACTTTAAAATAATTGACTAATTTTTTTAATGTAATATAGTGACAGAATAGTGAATGTTTCATATGCTGTGATTAGATCTGATACCTCATAAGGGTTCATCTATAATAAAATTATCTTCCAAAATTTGTAATATTTATAAGTGTGTGGTTGCTTATTGTTATTACTAGAACATCAAAAGTTTTAATTGCCATATGGATAATAAATGTAGCTCTGTATATCAGGTCACACACATGCTTTCTTGTTATTATTATTCTGACTCTGACATTTTTATCAAGTTTTACACGCTGTCATCAATGGAGTAAGAATGACTTAGATACTATATATTATCTGGATAGTAAAAACAGCTCATTAAATACTGAACCAATCTTACTTCCCAATGTGTGAAAAATAAGATCTTTCTAAAATAGTTGTAATTATAACAATGCACATATATATAAAATGTTGAAAACTCTATTCACATTTATTATTTTTATCCTCAACACTTTCAACTATTAATAGTCCACTGTATGATCCATTTCCTCTGATCTCTAGACTTTCTTCTCTGCATCACACCACTACACTTCCTTATTTTATTAGATCTATCTTACATGTGATCTTTTTGTATGTTTTTTGCAGTCTCTTTTAATTCAGTTTAAAATTTTATCGGTCTATCTATTCTCATCTCTTTTAACAATACATTTAATCCAGAACGATTTCAATGTCGTTATATGTTTTAAATGATGTCATTAACACGTGTGTTCTCTCACCTGTGTATTTAATTTGTGATCTTTTTATTACGTTTAACATATACCTTTTTCTATTTCATTGAGTGGTCTGAAATCTTTATATTGCTTTTCTGTTAAGTATCCAAGTCTCAAATCCATAAATCCATTCACACCCACACATATATATCTTTAATTCTGAGTAAAATCTATTAATATTATTTTAAAAATAAAAATAATAACAACTTCCAAATCAATTCAAGGCTAAACTTGGGTAATAAACTTTAAATATAACAGCAGCATTTTCTTTTTAGTCACTATTTATTCGTTCATTTAAAATAATCTATCTATTTTTAAAATTATTCGTCGAGTAATACAGCTTGCTTCTTTCCGTTATTATGTAATCATCACTACAAATTGGATCTTATCATATATGATAATTAACATTTTATGTTTAAATGTTTCAAAAACGACATTATTGTGCTTTAAAAAAATTCACTTTGTGCTACAAATACTTTAGTCAGAAAGTAATTTATAGCATTGTAAATGAAAAATTGATTCTTGGAAAGGCTTTTTAACTTCTATTTTATATTTTTCTAATGTATATAATGATATTTTTTAAATTTATGATTATAATTTTTTTTATCTATCATCGTGAAGTGCTTTTCTTTTTTAAAAAAATGCCACTAAAGTAACATGACCCTCAGACAATATCATCATCACTTCGAATAATTATCAATCCAGTGCAATAACAACGAACAGATTCATGATTTCTCTTTTTTTCATCACTTCAATATATTTACTTATCTCATTCATTCATTTCAAACACGGTTTCTTTAGTCTTATAATTTCTTGGAATCTAGTTTAAGACTTCACTATGTAGTCTTTTCATTACTTCTCTAAACTTTTTTATTTATTTCATCCATCATTTTCATCTATTCTTTTCAAATGCATTCTTTTTTTAGATCTTTTATAATCTGATGAAATTCCCAGTTTAAGTTTTCAGTTGTCATTTTTTTATAAAATATTTATACCAACTCTTTCAATGGTATATATGATATCTATTTGTTTTCTCATTCATGCATTTCACTTCTGATCTGTCAGTGTTAATTCAATATACATTTTCTCCACTTGACAATGTGACCTGAAGTCTCCTTATTGTTTTTCTAGTCAATGTTCAATCTCAGATTTATACATAAGCACTGACAATTTTTTTAAATTAATTCTTCTTTGCAATCCTTATAAATAAATTTCTTTTTAATATTATTATCCTTTGAAAGCATTCCATTCAAATTTAATTTTATAATTACCTCAATTCATTTTGTTCCCATGTGCATTAATAATGCATCCAAAATATTCATAGTAGTTTATTCTAATTTATTATTATCATTTATTCACTTTCACTTTTTTGTAAGAATAGTATTTTAGTTCTTTAATTTTCAATTTCTTCTTACTTTCTATTATCTTTTAATTTATGTAATAATATCATCTACAAAATTTATATGACTTAAGCTTTCATATTTTAATTTCAATATTAGAGCTGTTTATTGAAATCCACAAAATATTTTCAATAAAACTGTCATAAAAAGGTTAGAATATGTTGCACCTTCTTTTTATACACTATTAACAATAATAATATTATTAGTGCTATTATATAGTATAATCACTGCTATATGATAAATATTATTCAAAATTTGGCAATATTCTGCATCTATGTCTTGATATTCTTACATTTTAACCACTGCTGAAATGCTTATAGAATCAAATGCTTTTTCAGAATCTACAAATCCAAAATGAAATTTGCAGTGTATATTCAAATTATATTTGTAATTTTATAATTATAACTTTATATTGGTCTATTTCCATCATTAGTTTTAATTATTTAATTTTTTTATAAAAATTTTATACATTAAACTTTTCAAATAACATTCATCTGTTAGTAATAACACCAAGGTTAATATTTATAATGTGATTTGAGTGATAGTATTAGCATATAAGTCATTAGATCAATTACATGCTAGTATTGTTACTGGTCATTCTAATCATGCATATAAAAAGGATAAGAATATAACTTAAAATATTGATTTTGTATAACTGGATTTTATTATTATCAGTTGAATATATATGATTAATTTACACAAAGTTTGGATTTTTCTAAAAACATTTAATAATTCAAACTAGATAATGGAAGTAATATAACATATAATTACAACTAAAATACCATCACTATAAACTTTAAGACAAATAAGGATTCTTTTTACAATTTCCATTAATAGTTTTATAAAATTTACAGTGATAGAGCCACGTTTAAATGTGACTTCTTTTGTTTATTGGTTTGAATCCAAATTTTTTGGCAGAAAAGTTATGATCTTGGTAAAGGTCTTGTTGTATAGATTGACTGATAGCTTTTAAAAATTAAATTGTAGTGCTAAATATTGTAAGTATTGTAACACTAGAGGGAAATCAGGGTTTTAAAGCATCAGGGATCTGAGGAATTGTTTGGTCATCCTCAAGAATATATATATATATATATATATGTGTGTGTGTGTGTGTGTGTCAAAAGGATGAGCATGATAGATCACTCTAAAAGACCAAACTAGTTAAATCCTTAGAGCAACTAATTAGTATACTTAACCATACATTAACCAGCATTATAAATAAGTAAAAATTATCCATCATCATTATTGATGGGAATATCATCATCAAAATAGGTCAACAGTCAATCATGTACTGGATTAGAAATGTGTTTTCTGTAGACTAGAACAACTATTTAGCCTTTTGGAGCTTATGACAATTACTTAAACATTAATTTGAATGCACCGACTAAGTGCTCATCCATAATAACATAAAAACAAAAAAATTCTGGGATATTAAAACATGCTGATCATCATCAATGCTCTGGCCATTTAATACTATTAAAGTACTGGCTATTATAAACTTAAATTCTAATAAAGACTAAACTAATAAAATGTAGTGCATGGGTTTTGAAGAACAGACTCTTTATACCAATCCAGAATCATCATCATCTGGATGCCCATATACTGAATTTAATCCCATATCCCATGTAGCTGTTAGGCACAAATGTAGCTCAGGAAGCAAGAACTCTAAAATTTATTACTGTGAGCAAGAGAGACATAATGAATAAAGCAGCCTATAAATAATCTTAACTAATTCATATGCTTACTCTATTATGAGCAATTAGTTTTTATTAAAAAAAACTAAATCCTAGAATATAAGCTGTCATGATATAAGGTCATGCACACTGCAATTCATGAAACTGAAATTGAATAGAGTAAAGTGATTAAGACTAGAAAAAATATTTTAAAAAACAACAACTATTTAATATATAATTAATAACAACAACAAAAAATGACATGATAGTTAGGTAATTTCAAACATCCATTTCAATCAATCAATCAATCAATAAATATATAGTTTGATAAAATTATATTAACCAATAAATTTGTTTTAGTCATGGATTAATTCTAAATTCATTAAGGTATTTCTTGAAAATAGTTAAGATTCTTCTTTCTATTTTTACAATATTTCCAAAAATCAAAGATGACATTTTTGGTTAATTTTTTTAAACAATGAAAAAACATGTTCAGAATCAAACATAACAATTTTTGATTCAACTTAACAAGATTTTTTTTTTCTTTTTAAAAAACTATTTCATCATTTGTATTAGAAATTTGACTGAGTTTTAGGAAAAACAAAAAAATATGTTTAACAATTTGGAATATTTTAACCTAGTGAAGTATTTGTTATTATCAATTCTTACACAACACACACAAAAAAAAAACTTAATTACATTTATGAAACAAAAAAAAAACAAATTTTCTATTAATAAAAATATAGTGTTCACAGATAAAAAAAACAATATCTATAGCCATGGCTTAAATGTTCACGGAGTCCTTTCCATTAGCAATTTCCAGTTTTCTTTTCAATTGAGCTTCTCATTGTGGGCTTTATAACATGGGCCTCATTAAATTGGTTTTTTCCTAGGTCTGTAGCATGTTCAGATATGTAAAAAAGTAATTTTTTTGTTCATTTGGTTCTCTTGAATTTTCAGGTGAGATAGACATAGACAGAACATGGTCTTGCTTGAAGGAAAGATTGCAGACTACTTTAGGGAGGGTACTTTCTTTTCTACATTTTTATTCCAGTGAAGGTAGGTTACATGAAGAAAGGTGATGCCTTTTAGCTGAATCTTGCGCATGGTTTTTGTTGTACAAACCATTTTAGGGCTAAACTAATAGTATGTTAAAAGCTTGATTAAAACTTCTGCTAGTCTATTCAATATCTTGGTATCAGCTGGATTAAGCTTGGGCTTCTCTTTCTTCAACACTTAATTTAGGAATACTTCCACTGTTTTTTCAGCAGCTGGATTGAAATTTGACTGCTCTTTCTTCAACAGCTAAATTAGGAATACTTTATTCAACTATATTTTTCAGCAGCAGAATTAAAATTTGACTAGTCCCTACTTTGTGTGAGAGTGGTGTAGTGAAACTTACATTACAGAAATATTATTCATTATTGGATAATTTCTAGTCTTATGAATGATTATTAAAAATATTAATATAATTTCATTGAATAATTTGTGTCAAAGTTATGAGTGCAATATATTTAATATTTATTATTCAAACTGTAGTATTTTGCTATTTAGATATATAGTGTACAATTATAAAAATATATGTAATAAAATGTGATCAGGACCAACTCTGCACAAAATGTGCAGCTTCAGATTATAGATATTTTCATATGTCTTTGGTCATATGTTTATAATTTCATTCCTCCACAAGATGCTAACAGTGGATAGAAAACAGTCTTTACATTGCATAAGACTGGTTTAGTGAAATTTACATTACAGAATTATTATTGATGAATCTTGCATTATTTTTTTTTTATTGTCAAGAATATGAGATAGGAAATTTTAAAATAGTGTGAATACAGGAAAAAAAACCCAAATAATGATAATTGCCATTTTGATCAAGTTTTACTTTTAAATACATACCACATTTTATAAAGATAGTTTTTGGTAAAGAGAGATAACATAAATATATATTTTAAATTAATTAAATTGCATTTATACCATATTTAATTTCTCATTAAAATTATTTAGTCTTGATGTTTTTATCATGACAAACAAACTTTTACATTTATATAGTATTACAGATCAATTAATTTATGTTGTACTATGCATTTAATTTTTTATTTGATTAAAGAAAATTGCTATCTAATGAATTTGTAAACTGTAAGATTTCAGTTTAAATATATTTAACATGTGAGAAACTAAATTTTAGCATACAATCAGTTATATTAGTGAATTTCATAAATTTTTATGATTATCCTTTAAATATACTCTCATGTGATAAATAGATTTTAAAATGGCTTGGAATTTTTGTTCATACTCCACTTAGTGATAAATTAAATACATGGTGCATTTCATAAAAAATGTTTGTTTTAAAGAAATTAAAACAACATTTAATTTGGTAATATTTTAAAACAACATTCCTTCAAATAAACATTAGCGTTGAATATCATATAAATATGTAACTATAAAATATTGTTTTATTTATATAGTATCAAAAATTACATGTGCCCACTAGAGTGATCCAAGAACTCCAGTTAATTCTATTACTGGCTCCCTATTTTAGTTTCTTTTTTCTTAGTTTAAGGAATTAATTTTCTCTAAAACTATTTATATTAAAAAAAGGAGTTTCTTAGCTCTCTTTTCATATACAAGTTATGTCAATATGTTATCACAAGTAAAAGCAATTTCAACATTTATAAAAATGTTGTGCAGATTATATGGCAGCCATTGAAATTTCAAATGATTACTACAATGATTTTGCATTTTAATGAAAATTCTTCATTTCACATAATTTTGCTGATTGGATGAGAGAGTCTGATGGTTGGGAGGTGCCCCAGCAGTCTAAATCCTAGTTCTTTTGAATATGGGAGCTGGAATGAGTGTACTATGGGGATCATTTCTGAAGTTGATTTTCTTATTGATAGGAAAGAAGAAATAACGTTATTTTTTAATGATTTTTTAGCGTTATTTTTATAAATGATTTTATCAATGTGTTATTGCAAAGTAAGCTGCAGTTTGGCCTAATGGTTTTAATTACAAGTGATTCACCTTATTTATTACTATTATTTCCAATGTGATTGGCCCTTTGCTGTTCATATAGCTCTTTATGATGTATTAGAATGATTTTCAGCAGAGGCATTTCAAAGCTTAGTTTTTTTCCTAGTTCTTCATAAGTCTTCCAACGTTTAATGAATTGCTCTCTTCTGAGGATATTTGAGGCCATTCTGGAGAACTGAACAATAGATTGGCTTAGCCCATATTTTATATTATCTCAAGTGTTTTTCTATTCCTCAACTTATCTGCTGCAAACTGGATTTTTCAATATTGAACTCCTAAAATGCTATTCATATTTAAACTCTAGACTTTACAAATAATTTCTAATTGTAACCTAGGTTTACTTGTAATAATTAATCATCTCATGGACTAATGCTCTGAGTTGCCACAGATTGATCAATTTTTGGGAATTCTATGGACAAAAATACTGTGTATAATCTTAGATCTCCTTATTATACTATGTAAATCAATGCTTACCTTGTAAAACATTTTGTACCAATAAAGTTTATTCCTTTTTTTTTTTTTTTTTTTAAAAAGTACACAAACAAGGAAGACCAGTTTTGCACATCATTCATATAGAGTAATGTTAAAATTTAAATTATTCCAATAATTATTGTCTTAAAAAAAGTAATGTATAAAACATTTATTTAAATAATTTTGTAAAAAATCTTGCTTTCAAATAAATATTTGAATTGAACAGCATAAAAATATATAATCTATTTTGTTTTACTTACAGGGTATCAAAACTGGGATGGGCATAAAAGGCCAATATTGCATATTACTCAATCACAAGCAATGCAATTAGTAGGTGTTTTAGAAATTGTACCAGATACAGAATAACAATGATATGAGAAGGTTCAGTGATAAGTGACATTCATGTGACAGTGTGTTTTGTATCTTAACACATGATGAAACACCACTATTGGGTAAAAATACTTCTGAAACATTTAAAATTATTCAAAGACTATGTAACAGTGAAGTTATTATGGGACAAAAAAATGTTTTTATGTTGTTTTTAAGACTTTGTGATGGCAGGGAAAGCATTGAAAATAATATACAGTTGTCGTTGATGAGCCACCATATCCCACTGGATGGCGCCGTTTTCATGATAAAACACATAAAAATGCCATTTCCATGGCTGACACATTCGAACCCACATTGTCTATAGTACAACTTTTTTGTTGTGCTACTGATTTCAGGCCGCTATGTTGTGTCGCAGTACAGCATGTATGTTGCATCATAGCAAATACATTTTCCGAATTCGCACAGTTTATAAAATGGTTACGGCTTGGGGAGATGGTGTGTTTTTTTGAATTGGATGGAAATGTTGTTTTCATTGGATTTTTTTTTATTTTAAAGTATTGAAATGTTCAGATTTAGTAAAGTAATAATTAACAGACTTTTTACACCATAGTGTATTGAAGTTTTAAGTAGTAAATGTTGATGAGATATATGTATAAAGTGAGTTGGAATTAGGTAACGCATCAAGTAATGTACTGTTCATAACATTCCATGAGACATTTTAAGATTGTACCATGTGTATATTTTTGAAATAAAAAAGAGTGTTAACACAAAATTATCCAGTAAGAAAAGTACAATTGTACAGTGTTTTTTTAAATGTCATAAAAAGCATATATTATAAACATTTTATATATATATATTTGTCATTGTTTAAAAAAGTTTTAGTTTTTTTCTTTTCTCCGACTACTGTTATATTTTGTTGAATATAGTTTATGTTTATTGTTATCGTTTATTTTATAGATGTTATTAAAAAAAATATTTACAAAAATACAATTTTGATATTTTTTATTTTATCATTACAAACAACAGAACACTAACCCTAAACCTAACCCTAAAGCTAACCCTAAAGCTAACCCTAAAACTAACCCTAAACCTAACCGTAACAACTTTTACTTTTAGTTGTCATTTTATTTGAAATAAAAAATAGTGGTAATATCTGTTTGTCTGTTAAAAAAAAAAAAAAAAATTAAAACAAAGACTAAAAAAGTAAAAAATAGCGATAACACATTAATATCTGTTTCTCTGTAGAAATAAAATGTGAAAGGAAGAGTAAGAAATTTTACTTTTTATTCCGATTATGAGTTTTTAAACAATAACAACAACAAAAAAGCTGTAACCCCAGTAAAAAAATCTCCGATAGAAAATTGATTTTTCTAATAAAAAGGAAACTAAAAAAGACGAATCAAATTGTAATTTGTTTGTTTTATTTTACATTTATTATTATCATTTAATTTGTATACGTTAATAAAAAATAATATTTAAAATTAAATAATATTTAAAAAAGATGATTTTCTTTTGTTTTTATTTTCTCATTACAAAAAACACATCAAAATGATTATAATTAACGGCCCGGGAATGATCATATTTTATAGTTTAAGTGTGAAAACTGCGCCATCGAGTGGGATATGGTAGCTATTCGATGACAACCTAATATGCAAATAAAAGAAACACAATGTGACATTTTATATCAGAATTAATGATCCAGATATTCCAATTTATGTGGTTAGTAACTAAAGTATGTTATTGCACAAAATATGCATTAATTCAGAGATAGCCCTTCAGGAATTCTTAAACATGGAAGACATGGCAACACTTATATATTATGTTATCTTCTATTATTCTATTAACCTGAGGAAAAAAATGAATACAATCAGTATTTAATATATTTGTTCCTTTAGATTCTGACTAATAAACCTGATTGAAAAACAGCTCTTTTTATAATCTTAAAAAATGGAAGTTTTATAGTCTTTATTTCAGAAAGCACAGTTTTTTTTTTTTTTTTGACGAATGATAAAATATTTGACAATTTCTAAAATCCATTTAGAAAAAAATTTGTTATATTTGAAGACAAGTATAATATATATATATACTGAAATTTAAATATAATTAAAGGGAATTTGAACAAGACTTTCAACCTCCCTTCAGCTATCCACTCCATCTTATACAACAGATATACTTTACCATATACATGTGAAAAAGATAAATGCTATTGTATACATTAATAAGCTCTTATAGGTGATCATATTACATCCATAGGTAAAGTGATATATTTAATATGATTAAAAAAAAAAATACATTTCGTTGTTATTGCCATTCTTTTGTAGATTTTATCTATAGCTGGAAAATTGAATGGGGGATGTGTTATATGAAATAGAAAATAAATTTAAGGTATTTTATATTTCATTATGGTTGAAGAGAAGCTATTAATTTTATTGCAAAAAAAAAAAAAACAATTATGGAAATCAGTTGTATTGAAACATTCTCAGATCCTGCAAGTGGTATTCAGGAAATGTTGAAAAAAAATGATGGAAGAAATAAATAATAAATTTGAGATTTAGAGAAAATAGAGAAATAAATAATAAAATTGATAATCAAAGTACAAAACTAAAAGAAAACATAAATAATAAATTAGACTTATTAAAAATTAAAATGAATACTACTAATGTGAGATTGGATGAGTTCAAATACAATTTGGATATTAAGTTATGAGAATCTGATAATAAATATGATCATAGATTCAAGGAATTAAGTGATTAAATAAATAAATCTTAGAAAAAGTTAAAAGTTAAGCTTAATGATTTAAACAATAAAGTTAAAACCTATTAGAAGAAAAAGTACCTGAAAATTGAACAAACTCATGAGGATGCCCAAAAAATATTCAGGTAGAGATAAATGATATGAGAAGGGAGTTAAAAGATATTCAGAGTCTTATAAAGGTAGAATCTAAAAAAATAAGAATAGAAAATTATACAATGTCAGAACAAGTTTCTTTAGAAACAATAGTTATCATTGAAAAGTTTGAGAAACTAAAGATGAAACTAAATTGTTCTGATGATGTGTGAAGCTAAGATGTATAGAAGAGCAGAGAAGCTTAGTTAAAAAGCTTCTAAACATTGAACCATTATGACAAAATTAAAGAGTAAAGACTAAAGGTAATCAGAGAATTATAAATAAAGCATGGTTGGAAAATAAAATTATTTCCCCAAAAATTGAAAATTTAGAGAATGAATTGTCTCATAATATAGATTACAGACATGTAACACAAGTTTATAGAAATTAATAAGGGAAAGATGAAAAACAATTTTAAAGGAGTCATGGCTATAAAAATGGAGAAAAAAACATCTTTAAGAAAAGAATTAAGCAATCACTCCAAACAAAAGTATATGGAAATATAGTAGCAAAGAAACAGATACCAGTTCTTAATTGTGATGTATAATGTGTTCTCAAAATATGTGACAACCATTAAGAAGGGCCAATGTAAAAAGTGATATTAAAGTCTTGCAAGAACAGCAGGTCCCTAGAATTGAAAAAGCACAGTTTATACTTACTGACCATGAGACATCATTTAAATCCTGTTAACAGAAGCAGTGGATTCAATAACAAGGTATTCAGCATTTATAATCCTCAATCTAATCCCTGTGATCAGATTATGAGAGAGTAAAATTGTCTGTTTCAATTGTATTTCAGCAAAAACAACAGAGGACGGATGAAACAAATGGAGAATATTACTAACTACATCAAAAAGATGCAAAATGATTCCACAGGATTGATACCAAATAGATTGCATTTCAGTCATAATTATTCTGTATTTGTCAAGGCCCCATTACCCAACAATCAAGGAAATATTAATAGAAAAAGAGATAGTGAAAAGGCTACAATAAGGTTAAAGCACATGGCCAAATTGCGAGTAAATTATGGAAACCAGAGACCATGCCAATTTGAGACTGGTGACTTGTTTTTTGTCAGAAAACCTTATGTTAGTAATCCAATCCAGCATCAGTATAAAAAAATTCCCCTATATATGATGGTTCTTTTACCATACAAAAGAAGGGTGGTCAGAATGCATTTATCATGGAGAATGAGTCTAGGATTTATGGATCCTAAAATGACTAGAGTCTCAGACCTGACAAGCAGATTGCTAATGCTAGGGTAAGTTGTGAAAGTTAAAATTAGTTGTGATATTACTAGACAGAAGATAGAATGAACTTTCAGCATGGTTTCTAATTGTTTGAATGATTTAGCTTGAGGAAAAATAGTGGGAGATTTCTAAAAATATATAAAACTTTCAGTAATTTGTTTACAAATTGAAGGTTATAAAGCAATAATTTTATAAAAGACTTATTTTTAAACCAAAAATTACATCACTAATAGGAGATTGACTTTGAAAATAATTTGTTTTAAAAGCCAACTTTTAAAATATTTGTTATGGAAAATAGATGTTGTTTCTATTGGGTAAAATAAAATCACTTTTGTGAAAATGGTAAAATAAATATTTTTAAAATTTTAATAACAACAAATAATATACTACTTTGCAAATGTTTTTTTCGTTTTTTGATGATGACTAACTCTAAATTTATCTTCTTTTAATAACATAAAATTCAAATGTCTAATAGCTTTTTGAATATATAAATTATATCCAATGATGCCAAGCATCATTAATATAAATAAGAACTTTTTAACATCATAAGTAAACTTTTTCCAATCCATAATTATTACCATAAAAATTATCTATCAAACTTAAAATTACATGTGCCTCACTTTATTCTTTAAACCAAGCTGAGGTATTCCACAGGGCTTACCACTTATATCACTACTACTTGCAATATATATATATATATATATATATATATATTGCAATAGTAGTATATATATATATATATATATATATATATATATCCTATGATCAAAAATTTGAGCAGTGCAGTCCTTAATTTGGAACTATTGTTAAAGTGATATCTTTTATTGACAATGTCCTGATAGTCTTCAGAGATGTGCAATACATTCCTTTTATTCTTCATATTCTGAATAAATTTGAAACACTAACAGGATCTGCAATATAAGTTTATATGTTGTTCATGTGGCAGATACCTTTATTCTTCACAGGTATGCACTCATATTTTCTTAGTATTCCAATCAATTTATCTAAAACAGAATTAAGACATCATCAAAATCATCTGGTCATCTGCATGTTCAATACAAAAATAAAAGCCTTTTTCCAAAATTGTTTTATCCTATGGTAAAAGTTTGTACTGCTAATGCTTTCTGGGTGATATATTTGCTCACTATAGTTCATGGATGCAACATTTCAGGACCACTGTTAAAAATGTCATGTTTATAATAAAATTATAAATCTGGAAATCATCATCACATCTATCAATTACAAGTGCTTGTTTTCCTATTTGTAAATGTTGTCTAAATCATTATATCTTCAATCATTTGTTTCTTATATCAGAGCTAAAATATATATAGCAATCTTAGTTAATCCAATTCTGAAAGCTACTCACCCACCTATAATGTTGCTCATTCTACTTCTATATGGAAGTTGTTTTTTTACTGATCATGCTATTAAGCATGGATATTTGTCGGATGATTATAATATTAAATATTTAGTCGGTATATTATTTAAGGATTTGAAATAAATAAATATTCTAACAAATATCTATGAACAACTTTCCCAATTTTTAAAATTTTAATCAGATTCCAAAATAATTATGTTCCTCAATCATGGTTGAAATTTTTGTTTAACTTAGTATTTGATAAAATTTCTATCAAAACCTTCCTCACTAATCATCTTAAATTAAATCTGGATATCACATGTGTCTTGTGTAATAATTATCCAAAAGATATGAGTCATATTTTTCAAACTTGAACATACTTCTCATTCTAACAAAACCTTGCATTTCACAAGCAAATAATTAATTTTAAACAATTGCTTGAGAAAAATATTAAATTTTTTTATTATTATAATGCCATAGTAATTATTCATTCTCTTAGAGCAATATGGCTTGTTCACTGCTCTGTAATTTTGACAACAAGAGGTACAATGTTCTTAAAAATAATAAAGAATGGTGAAATACATATTTATATGTTCTAAAATATTTATATAGAAATACAATGAGCAAAATTTAGCAGAACAATATTTTTCTTAGCTGTACATTACATTAAAATGATATAAAGTATATAAATGATACACTTATCTACATAAAAATAAATTATTTTCATCAAGTTGTAATAATTGTATTTTTATAAACTATCTGTCATATGTCATGTAAATTCTTTTTTATTCTGTATATATATATATATATTAATATTTGTATATAATTTGCTATTGATAAAGTTTATTTTATAAAAAAAAAATCATGTGTTAATTTTTAAAATGCCTATAGGTTAAAGGTTACATTTGTAATAAGTAATGTTATGAATATAAAGAAATTTAACTCTAAAAATAAAATGTCTAGATATAGATGGATATTAATGAAAGACACACTAGGTTCCATTCAAAATAAAAAGGTAAAGTTTTTTGCTGAACAGGTTTAAATAGCAAAATCATGAGCTATCAAATACCCATTCACTAATGTAAAAATATCTGAAGGTGTTAGTATTTTCAAATAGGCTCCAAAATCCCCCCCCCCTCAAATTTCATGTTTGATAAATTTAGTTTATTAGAATTCAGTTTCAAAATCATTTGTGAGATTACTTCTAGAAAATTTTTGAAATATGAATAAATTTGAATTTTTGTGTAGATTATTAAATTATTTATAATTATTTTTACACAATAATTATATAATAATTATTATACATGATTACATTTTTATTATATATATATATTTAGAAATATTACCAAAATCACTCTTTTCTTATTTTGCTGTAATATCTTATATAAATACAATTTATCCAAACTCCTTCAAACACTTTTTGCAGAAACTCTTTATGTTTTGAGTGACTTGTAATCTTTTTCAGAGCCAGTTATTCAAACAACATCAAAAACTTTTTAGTAAAAATCTTTTTTACATTTCAATTGTCTGGCAGTCTTCTTCAGACCTCTGAAGAATGCTGCAGAACAGTCAAAATGTGAAAAGGGTTTTTGCTTAAAAGTGTTCAAAGTGATTTGGATAAATTGTATTTATACATATATATTTAATTTTTAAAAATAGAAGTGAACAAATTATAGCAAAATACATTAAAAAAATAAATTTCAATCAAAGATTTTATTGATTTTTTGAAGTCACTCACTTGATTATTTTCCTGCCATCATTGAATAACAAAAGTTTTATTTGTTTTCATTATATATTCTGTTTGTTATTATTTTTTAATCATTGCAAGACCCATATATAATTTTTAAGAATGTTTTTTGTTTATAAACATCTATTTTTAATTAATCAAATCCAGTTTACTGAATT
Organism: Epiperipatus broadwayi; assembly: GCA_028023455.1. Taxonomy (NCBI): domain Eukaryota; kingdom Metazoa; phylum Onychophora; class Udeonychophora; order Euonychophora; family Peripatidae; genus Epiperipatus; species Epiperipatus broadwayi. The sequence continues at coordinate 1,913,031 of JAQFVV010000200.1, read as the reverse complement.
TTTATATAGCATAATACTTTAATGCTAAAATCAAATGTAGAATCATTACAAAAAATGTCTTCAGGGAGAACAATGTAAATAACAGTCTGTTAAAGGGTTAATTTAAAAAAATTTTTTTAAATATTATATGAGAAATTTCTCTGTTAAAATAAAAAAAAAGAATTTTTTAAAAAAATGTTTTTATTTATACAAATGCACTAAAAAGTAAAAAAAAAAATTTTTCTTCCATTTTATTTTTGTGTGGAGCAATCATATTTAAAAATTGTATCAATGTCAATTTATTTATCAGATTATTTACTAATATCTCACTTGGTAATGTTAAAAGAAAATGAACATTATTTGCAAAATATTAGATGAGTAGTTTGACATTGATACAACTTCTCAATGTAATCACTCAATGCTTTTATTTGTGAAAGCTGAATACAATTTATATTTTATTTTGTAGTGTATTTGTATGAATAAAAGCATATAGTCCCAGAAAGTATAAACAAAAAAGTCTAGATACAATTTAATACTTCTAGATGGAAACACTATACTCTATCTACACTATATAAATATGAAAACTTATTTGCTTTATAACTCAAAAATATTGCACCAATCTTGATGAATCTTACATGATTTTTTTTTCTTGATGAGAATTTTTATAACCTATAAATTTTATCTTTATGGCACTTCTTTGTTTTAAAAATTTTGGTAATTTGTAGTATAAAAATACATCAAAATTGGAAGTTTTTTCAAATGATATCATAAAAATGCAAAAAAAAAGGCAGCACTGATTAAAATATTACAGATACTATGATATTTTTGAAATGAAAAATATAATTTTTTCTAAAGTAAAGTAAAATTTAATTTTTTATATATATATATTTTACCACATTTTTAATTTTCCATTTGAATAATGACAATTGCGATCAGTTATATTAATAAATTTTATAAACCTTTAGGATTTCAGTTTAAATGTTTAACATATGAGAAAGTAAGATACTAAACAGTATGAATACAAAATATAAATAATAATTTTGATCAATTTTTACTATTAAATACATGTGTGTGATCAAGTGTGTCAGCAGTATGAGATGGCATGGATAGCTGAAAGCCATGTGAAAATCTGAGTTCAAACACCTTATATATTACATATTGGAGTGCAGGTATGAAAAAAACCTGTATTGTAGAAAAAAATTATATATTATATACATGGTACATTTTACAAAGAAAGTTTTTGGTAAGGTTTGATTTTATAAATATATACTTTAATTAAATTAAATTGCATTTTGTATTTCATTTCTCATTTTATTTTTGAAAATTCCAATCAGAAATAGAAGTTAATTTGTAAACTTTAAGGATTTTAGTTTGAATATATTTAATATATAAGAAAGTAAATTTGATTTTATGTTCAGTTATACTATTGAATTTCATCAACATTCACAATCACTCTTCAAGTATAGTCTCTCTTAAGAAAATAAGTAGTATGAATTAAGATTCACTTTCCACTATTTTGTTTTTTAAGGGAGCCCCCCAAACTGTTGCTGACACAACCAAACAATAAATAATAGTGATAATACTCCAGGGTATAGATAACAAACTGTTCCAAATGTTGTGTCCAGTTCCGGTAAAAATTTGCAATCTTCATCAAAAATTTTAAAAATTAAAACACACACACACATTTCATAAAAATAAGTGTAAGAAAAAAAATCAATTTTCAAAAGCAATATTTAGCAAATAACAAAATGGAGCAGGATAGGACCTTGGCATCATAATCAAATAATCAAAATACCAAATTACTAGCACATTTGAATATAAAAAAAAAAACAATATTTAATATTAAATGACTACAATAATGTGTGTCCATGTCATCCATCTTCCCAAATCAAATAACTAGAATTCAAACTAATTTGTAAATAACCATGATATTTTCATGTTCCAGGATCTACTAAAAAAAATTAAAAATCAAATATGAAACATATTTGTAATTAACAAATGACCAAAACATTAGCAATATTTAAAATTTCAAAAACCAATATTTAATGAATATTATTATTAGTGCAACTAAATATGAAAAAATGATATTGAGCAAATATTACTAATTAGTAAATAACCATAACACAGTATCATAATATCCTTCCTCATCAAAATAAAATAAGTCTAGAAATCAAATGTCAAATAATGAATAAAACTACAAAAACATATTGTATATGATTTCAAAAAAATTAAAAGGTTCAAAAACAATAATTCATCAAATACTAATATTTCATAAAAAATAACATCAAATTATTAATAATCTATTAAATAACATAAATCATACATAATAAATGAAAGTATAAAAGAATGATACAATTTTTAAAAAAATCAAAAACAATAATTCAGTAAATCTTAATGTTTGATCAAAAAAAAAAAAAAAAACCAAATTACTTTTTTATAATAATGGAATAATCAATAAAACTAGAAAAATATATTACAAAAATATATTTTATTACTACAAAGTAAGCAAAGATTGTCCCATTGCCAAAAATGTACGGAGTAATAAAATGAAAATAAAAATGCAAAGGAGTCATGTTAACATTTGAAGAAATTATCCTTGACCTCAATGATTTGAACAAAAAATAAAAAGTTGTGATGAAATTTTTTTTTATTAGGGCAGTAAAAAAATTAAGGCTGGAAAAAAATAGCACTATTTGTCTATTTAATTAATCACTCATGCATACATTCAACCATCACCTATCTATTTCTCAATCTAATACTTATATATCAGTCTATCGTTTATTTGTCTCTGTTTATCAATATATTTATCTTTTATTTAACTCTATCTGTTTATCTACATCTGCTTATCCATTTACTCTATCTATCTATCTATCTATCTATCTATCTATCTATCTATCTATCTATCTATCTATCTATCTATCTATCTATCTATCTATCTATCTATCTATCTATCTATCTATCTATCTATCTATCTATCTATCTATCTATCTATCTATCTATCTATCTATCTATCTATCTATCTATCTATCCATCCATCCATCTATCTATCTATCTATCTATCTATCTATCTATCTATCTATCTATCTATCTATCTATCTATCTATCTATCTATCTATCTATCTATCTATCTATCTATCTATCTATCTATCTATCTATCTATCTATCTATCTATCTATCTATCTATCTATTCATCATCATCATCCATTTATCAAAGGTAAATTCTTGAGACTGTCAAGATAACTTCTTCAAATTTTTTATCTCCATTTTATTATTTTGCATGTATTTGGCAATAGGATATAAATTTACATGCTTTGAGATAATGAAATATACTGTTGTTATAAGTTTTTCTACCTTTATTTATTATGCAAGACTTGATGTCAACAAGAGCTTTAGAATTAATAAATAATAGTAATTTGGGATTTTATTTAATCAAATATTAAGATTTGCTCAACTACTGTTTTTGGAAATTTTTTTAAAATCGCAATATAGTTTTATAGTTTTATTTATTAAGCATGATTTATGTTCTTTAATAGATGCTAGTAGCTTTTTTTGATCAATTATAAATATTTGTTAAACTTTTGTTTTTGAACCTCTTATTTTTTTTAATTATATGTAATATGGTTTTATAGTTTTATTCATTACTTGATATTTAATTTTTAAAGTTATTGGATTTGGGAGGGGGGAGGCATTGTGCTAACTTTATTATAGTCATTTACTATTTAATGATATTTGCTAAATACTGTTTTTCCTATTTGTTTGTGTTAGTAATTGGGTTTTTTCATCTTGTGATTGTGTCCCCCTCTTTTGTTATTTTATAAGTAGTAATATTTGCTAAATAGTTTTTGAAACTACGAATTTTGTTAATTTTTATTTTGGTCATTTGCTAATTTCTAATATATTTGATTTCTAGTTACTTGATTTTTTGTGTGGAAGGAGAGATCACATGGTCATTGTGGTCATTTACTAATTAGATGGATGTTTGATTTCTAGTTATTTGGAGGAATGATTATGTTTTGTTGTGAACATGTTTGCTAAATATTGTTATTTTAATATTTGATTACACTAATAACTTCCATTTTCAATCACATGATTATGTTGGCAAGTAATCCTCCCCACACTTTGTATCTGCTAAATATTGTTTTTGAAATTTTGATTTTTTATTGATTGCACATATTTCTATGAATTTTGTGTGTGTGTTTTAAATTTTTGATGGAGATTACAATTTTTTACACAGACAGGATAAAATATTTGGAATGCATTGTTGTCAATATGCTGGGATGTTATTTGACATTATTTATTGCTTATTTTTTTTCAGTGATGGTTTTGGGGTTTCTCATAGAAGTCAAAATGGTAGAAAGCACATTCTAAATTGATACCAAATAAATTTTTAAATGGCTTAAAAGTTTTGCTCAAATTCATCTTAGTATTAAATATTTCATAAAAAAAAGTTGTTAGTAAAGGAATAAATTTGTGAACTTTTAGGATTTCAGTTTAAATATATTTAACACATGAGAAAATCAATTTTAGTTTATTATCAAATGTAGTGCAAAATTTGATCAACTTTCATGATTACCTCTGAAATATACTCTCACATAATAATGTAAGTTTTAAAATGTCTTGGGAAATTTTATTTCCACTCCACTTAGTGATAAATTAAATATATAGAACAATGCATAAATAATGTTTATCTTTAAAAAAAAATTAAAACAACATTTATTGGAGTATTATTTAAAAACAATATTGCCTTCAAATAAACATTTGAATTAAAGATTATATAATTATGTAATTTATTAACATTGTTTTATTTATATAGTATCAAATTGGCACAAACAATGAATACCAATATTGTACATTATTTATACAGAGTAATGTTGATATTATTGTCTTAAAGAATTAATGTATGTAACATTTATTTGGGTAATATTTTAAAACAATCTTGCTTTCAAATAATCATTTAAATTGAACACCATATAAATATGTAATCTATTGACATTTTGTTTTACTTGTAGATTATTAAAAATCACACAAGCAAGGAAGATCGATTTTGTACATTATTCATTCATTCCACAAGTGATGCAACTAGCAAAAGCTCTAGGAACTGCAGCTGATACATAACAGTGATGGAATGAGCATCTCAATAACAACACATCATTCTTGTGATAGGGTGTATTTATATTTTTATCTATGATAAAATAACACTTTAACTTTAAATTTTGTTCTAATGAAACATTTAAAATTATTCCAATAAAGTAGAGCAATCAAGCTATTATGAGACACAATAATATTTTCAAATGTTTTTAAAGTTATGGAAGGGAGAGCACTGAAGATGAATTACAAATATCTGAAACTGACTATGACATTTTATAACAGAATTTATGATTCAAACATGCTAATATCTTATAATTTTTTGTGGTAAATAATATTATTACTCAACATATGCATTACTCAAAAAAGGCATTTCAGGAAGCTTGGAGAGAGAACAAAACATTTTTTTACTTAGACATACATATTAAAATTATTTATATAATACTTAATAATAGAAGCTGCAGCGACAACTGCATATGTTATATTTTTTTATTTTACTAATGTTGGCAAAAGTACAGTTACATATATATATATATATATATATATATATATATATATATATATATATATATATATATATATATATATATATATATATATATATATATATATATATATATATATATATGAATTCATAGTATTATTTCCTGGAGCTTCTGTGAAATATATATAAAATACATATTTTGTGGGTTCATCCGTGTTAAAAACTTTTAATATTAATATACTGACATTTCAACTTGGTCATACAAGCCATCCACAGAGTTATAAAAGGTAGAAAGACAGTTGTAGAGGCGCTACAATCACTGATTTGAATAAAATGTTAAAATTTCACCAATAGCAAAAATGTTAAATTTAGGAATGTTTTTTAAAAAAATCTTTCCAAATAGGAGGAAGTTTGCATGTATCATCTCGCTTATTGATACAATCTGGCCTTTTAAGTATCTCAATGGCTTCTCTAATTTTTTTTTCTCTCATTTGGCTCAGATACATAGATGACACTTTTGTCATATGGCAACATGGAAAAAATAAATTAGATGATTTTTTCTTACATTTAAATAATATGCATCCTCATATTAAATTTCAATGGAGACAGAGTCTAATGGAAAACTCTCTTTTCTTGATGTTCTAGTCACCAGAACACCAAATAGTTTATCTTTTTCTATTTACAGAAAGGATACACACACAGACAGATATTTGCATTTCCATTCTCATCATCACCCAACTCAGATAGTTTCTGTAGCCAAAACTCTTTTAAATAAAGCAATTAACCTTTCCAGATGAGACACATCTGAAAAAAAAAAAATCATATTAATAGTGTTTTATTAGCAAATAGTTATAATTACAAATTTATAAAAAAAAAGCCTTATTTCAAGCCCAAAATAGACAAAATAGGAAACAAAAAGATGATAAATCAGCTATTAGGATTTGTGTTCCATATGTAAAAGGAACTACAGACAGTATCGGACATATATTAAAATGCTATAATATAGACACAGCATTTTCTGCTCACCAAAAAGATCAGCAATATAATAACCAAGCCTAAGGATTCAATTCATTTTGAATCTCATGGTGTCTATCAAATCTCATATAAAAATTGTAAAGCTTCTTACATAGGTATGAGTAATCGTCACATCAGTGTTAGGAGAGATGAGCGTGTTAATGCAGTTAAACAACACTCATCATCATCAGCACTCTCACTCCATACTATAGATTCAGGTCATAAAATTGATTTTTCTAGTACCAGGATCATATCCAGATGTGATAATTTCTACCAATGCAAAATTAGAGAAGCCATTGAGATACTTAAAAGGCCAGATTGTATCAATAAGTGAGATGATACATGCAAACTTCCTCCTATTTGGAAATATTTTTTTAAAAAACATTCCTAAATTTAACATTTTTGCTATTGGTGGAATTTTAACATTTTATTCAAATCAGTGATTGTAGCGCCTCTACAACCATCTTTCTACCTTTTATAACTCTGTGGATGGCTTGTGTGACCAAGTTGAAATGTCAGTATATTAATATTAAAAGTTTTTAACATGGATGAACCCGCAAAATATGTACTTTATATATTTAACCCATGCAAATCTTCGTTTTAACATATATATATATATGACAATTACATAGGCTATGGTATTTTACAGGGCTTAATAGTTTGAAAAAAATTATGAATTTGCTATTACTGCAATCAAAGCTTCAGATACATACTTTGAAAGTTTGAACAAGCAGTAACCTCTAGAGAACTTTTTATTATCTAAAAGTAATATTTTCTAAAAAATTAAAAATTATCTAGCTATTATTTTACTGAAAAAAAAAAAAACTGTGTCCTAAAAAGATTGGGGCAATATTTGTGGAGTTAGTAAGTACTAAGCAAACAACAAGCAAATGCTCAAATTTATACATAAATGCTAATAAAAATATATTTGTATATATATTTAAAATATTGTAGGGTATTGATTATTAATTTATTGTGCACATTTTTTATTTTTAAAAGTAATCAACTTTTGAATAACGACATCTTCACATTCTAAACTTGACAAATGTGTTAAAGAAATTATGCAAAAAAATGAGCATGCTATAGGTGTTATATTATAATTCAAAATTTTTCATAAGGATTAAAAGATTTGCAGTTAACAATCAGGGTTAATACTATAAGTCTAAAACAAATAATTAAAGAATATTTAAGTTAAAGACAACTCTATTGTGCATAAGTTACAAGTAATCTTTTATTATTTATTTGTTATTGTTATATATATAAATTTCAAAAATTTGTTTGCCAGGCTATGGATTTTGGCTTTGTGGTACTTAATTGTTCCTAAAAATTTAGTAATTTTTTTACTAGTGTAAATGAAGCTGCAGTGGCAGCTAGACTCATTTAAAATTAAAAATTTTAATTTTTTGCTGTGTTAATTTGCTAATATTGCTTGCCCATCCTAAAAGATATGTATTTCCATCAGGAATATATAAATATGCAAATTTTTATTAATCATTCATTAACTAGAGATTATCCAATAATGAATAATAATTCATAGTATAATTTTCACTACACCACTTTCACACAATGTAGAACTGGTTTTTATCCACTTTTAACACTTTGTGGAAGAAATTTAATCATAAGCATATGACCAATGTAAAAAAAGATCTATGATCCCCAAATATAAGTATAATATAAATATGTGAAGTTTTAACTAAATCAGAAATTGGGGAGTGGGTGAAAATTGTGTTACAATATTCCTCAGATAAGCAGATGAACCAAAAAATAAAAAGGGGAAAGTAAGTAAAAATGTATAAAAAGATCACAATTTATAAGATGCTTCATAAAACATTCAAATAAAAATTATTAAGCTTTATTTACTTTAACAAATTATTAATTTGGAATGTATTTTTCTCTATCTTTTAATGGTGAATGAATAATAATCTTTAATAAATCTGAAAAAAAAAAGTTAGAAGCTAATCTTAAGACTAAGATTAACATATTATGGCAAATGCGATTGAGAAAAAAAAGTAAATATGGGGGGGGGGGATTAATAAATTTGATTAATTAATGAATTATAATAATAATCGAGTGATTTATTGCTTGAAAGTTCATAAGAATTTCGAACCCTGAAAATGAAAGAGCTGGGTTATCCATACACTTTGAATTCTATAACCTGCCAGTCTACCATTGTTATATATCACATAGAATAAACAATTGTTTAATTAAAAAGACATAATTTATTATAATTAATTAGACCCATATTTAATTTATTAGTTTTTAATATACATAAAAAGAAAACTTGTTTGTGGAGGGGATGGGAGATCCCTGTTATAAATATTAATAAGCTAAAGTGGACTTCATCTAATAAATTGTTTGATTTTGGCAACAAAACAAAGCAAAAAAAAAAAGATTTTTTTTTTTATAAATAAAATATATTTTATTTAAGCTAATATAATATACGGTAATATATACTAGGATGTTTACAATTATTGCATTTTTATTTAGTTTCGAAATTCAATGTATTTTTAAAGAAGGTTCGTGATTTTCCGAATTGGTTCATATTCAAATTGAAAAAAAAAAATCCCTACTGGTTTAGTTTTGAAAAGACTCTTTTATATTGTTATCGGACAGCTGTTAAGGTAAGCTTTTTCTTTAAAAATTCACACACTTTGTAAATATGACTTTTTTGTTTGTCTGCTGCTGCAAAGGCGTAAAAAAAAAAAAAAAGTAGTATAAATGTGTATTACTTTAGCAAATAAAATATTGTGATAAAATACAAATAGATACAGTTTCAGTATACTTTGCTGAAACCTTAAATAGATATTAATAAAATAATAATCTTTGTAAAATTTTATTAGAGCAAATCTATTTTTTAAAAGTACTTAATAAAAAAAAAAAAAAGTTGTAATTAATACAAATTTTAAATTAAATCAATTGTTACCCTTTGATTTAATAATGGAATAAAGTCTAATTATAGAAACAATTCATACTCATTCTCGTTATAAACTTTTTTTTTAAAAAAAGCAAAGTAAAATAGTACTTTTCTAAAAAGAAAAACAAAATACAGAAATAAAATTAAAAATTATATATATATATTACTCGTACGATACCATTTGCTCACAATTTAAAAGGACTATGCTGTTGTTATAGTAAACAGGTGAACGTATCTATTTATACATATGTGTGTGTGTATATACATAAAATAGGTTGGGAGTAATAAGAAGATATCAAAAGCGAAATATTTGGGTAAGAGAACAAAAGAGTAAAAATTAACATCATTGAAACAATTAAAACTTAAGTGGAATTTAAATGGGATCCCAAGAGGTTGTTAAAAAAAACTCTGAAAGAGACTATATATTAGATGGATGGAAAAAATAAAAAAAGTTTGTTGATTTCATATAAAAAAGAAAAGTTATTGATCAAATAAACTGGATTAAATTCAGTGTAGAGCAAAACCTCTCCAACAACTTCTCATACAGGTTTATTGAAGAAAATCGCATTATTTACAAGACTTGTCAATTGCTAGATGTTGATGTTTTTTTAATTCTTGTTTTATTCTCTAACTAAAAATAAAGATATCCAATTTCTGTCCAATATAGATGATTAACTGCATTAGTTATAAGCCATTACCAGGAAAAAAATCTTAAGACTAATTAAAGCCTAAATAATATTCATTTTATCTAACCTATTTTGAAACTTAAACCATTATTATGGCAGGGTATTTGTTCTAATACTATGCCATAGGATACTAGTGTGTATATATACATGTGTGTATTATAATACATCTACTTATAGCAAAGCTCTTATTAAATTAATGAAAATTGAGCTTTATATATATTTAAAGTTACACATTTTATAGTAGAGGGAAATATATTTACAATTATTAAACAAAAAATAAATCGACAGAGATGACGATGGTCTTCATATCTGATAAGTTAAAAAAAAAAGCAAATAAGCAAATCTAATATTTTAAATCCATTTAATAACACAATTAAATCCACATAAATAGAAACAAACAAAATCAATTCTTTTGACAAATAAATAATAAAGGTATATTTAAATTATAAAATCTAATCTGAGTTTGCCAGATTTAACAAATCTGTCAATAAGCGTTGACATTTGAAATAATTTTTCAGGTGAATATTTAGAAATAATAATAATAATTTTATTATTATTATTGTGTTTCAATGATAAGCTATTTATCTTAAAAAGTTACAAGTGTTTTACATAACTTGGATTGCTGTGTTTACATGAGCAATCTGTAGTTGTAGGTTTAAATATATAAAAGTTGATTTATTGCTATATGTAGAATTGGAGGAATTTTTTCATGCTGTGGCTTAGCTACAAGGGTTTTACATTGCTTGGATTGCTGTGATTATATGGGCAATCCATAATTGTAGGGTTTGTAAAAGTTGATTTATTAATTTACACAAGAATACATGAATATTACATAGTCTGGATTGCTGTATCTACATATGCAAATCAGGTTTACTTTTATATGTGGTTGGGTTGCCTAGATAACATAAATGAGGGAATAGTGATTTCCATGGAAGTGGAGTAATTGTCTGTGAGGTCTGCAGTCACTAGTATGAGATCAATGTCACTTATTTTTGATTTTTGAGGGTGTTAGATTTTCTTTGGATCAGGTTTTTCTTGGTTTCATTAGAGATGTAGGTTAGAGAGTGTTGGTATGAGTGAGAAGAATGGGGAAACTGCTTTCATAATTGATATGGGGTTTTTGTTAACTATGCTATGCCTATTTTCTGGTGCATCCGAAAAGATGAGTGTTCCAGAAAAGAAGGGTAGTTGTACAGTTTTGTTAAAATTGGTTTCAATTGTTGAATTGGAATTTGTGGTAAATAGGTCAGACTCTGGATCTGACTGTAAGTTAGAGGTGGAAGCTGAGGAAGGCTTTTGATGAAGTTTAAGAGTGATATCCATAAGCAGTATGTTCAGATTTCCAAAGAATGGTGGTGGTATAATTACATTAGAATTGGTTGCAATTTTTGAGTTGGAGTTTGTAGTAGGTTGGGCAGACTCTGGTTCTGGCTGTATTAGAGGTGAAGGCTGAGTCAGGATTTTGATGTGGTTTAATTGTGAGATTCATGGATAGAAAGTTCAGACATAAAGAAATGTGTTAAAAGTTCTGCATATGGTTAGATATAGTATTATTATTGGAAGTGACTTGTGTTTTTTTGAAATTATTATTAATAACTTGATTTTATTTGAAAATTTGAATGAAAAATGTAACACAAAATTGGAAATAAGTTATCAACTGATATAAAGTTAGTTAGTTTTTTTCTTCCATTAGCCTAAGGCTTTGAATACTTCTTAAGAGTAAAAGACCAAAGCATATTAACTTGTTTGTGAGCAAGTGAATTGCTTGCTGTGGAACTTGAAATTGAAATTTTTTTTTTCCAAACAGAAATCAGAATTTGCTACAATAAAATTAAAAATAAGCATATGTTTAACTGAACTTTGGATTTTGAAACTTTGTGCTGATAATATTAATGCCATGCATATGAACATGTGATGGTTTTGTCCCATATTGTTTTCTCAAATTATCATTGGTTAACTTGATTTTAATTTAAATTTTAAATAAAAAATATAACCCAAAATTATTAATTAGTTATCAAGTCATTGGGAACTGAAAAAAGTCTATCAGGGTAACATTTTTATTTTATCAGGCTTAGATTTTGAGTATTTTTGGAGCATGAAACACTAGAGCTTGTTAACTTGTTTGTGAACAAGCTACTCATTCTGGAACTTTTTTATATTATTATTGTTGTTGTTGTTGTTGTTGCTATTATTATTATTATTATTATTATTATTATTATTATTATTATTATTATTATTATTATTATTATTATTATTATTATTATTATTATTATTATTATTATTATTATTATTATTATTATTATTATTATTATTATTATTATTATTATTATTATTATTATTATTATTATTATTATTATTATTATTATTATTATTATTATTATTATTATTATTATTATTATTATGTTTCATCAATAAACTTTATTGACTCATAAAGGGTTATCTTTTACATATGCACAAATGAGTGCCTCATTTTACAAAGGCATATTGATTTTACAGTAAAACAATAATCCAGATTTATTATTACATTATTTATCATGGTAATTTACATACAAATTGAGTCATGGCAATAATTCTTTTTAGAAAGTTTTATCTTTAATTTAGAGACCATGTTTAAATAGAATGTTTAAACATAACTGAATGTTGTCTATGTAAGCTGTTTACACAGGCTATCTCTATATTTTTTCAAAAACATGTGTGCAAAAATAATAGATAAAATTGCTTTTTCACATAAGATGCTTGATATCTGATGGTTATAAAGGAGGGAGTAGATAAAGTTTTTTCAAGATAATTTTATTTATGTTCATTTGGTCAACCTGAGTATATTTTAGTTGTGAATTCATACAAATGAAAGTTATGTCATATCAGTTAAGAGCACTAATAAGATGCCATTTACCAGGGGAAAACACTCCTGTTATCATTATGGGAGGCCTTCTGCTGGTTGTCTTTATGAATTTCTAAATTTTGTCATTGATGATGTATTCTCTGACTGTGTGTGTTACTTGGTCATGTTGTATATTAGTGGGTTTGTCTGTAAATAATGAGTCCATAGAAGTTTCCAAGATATTGACATTTTTAGCTCCAGTAAATTTAACTTGGATATCACTTTTTTTTTGATTTTTTATTTATGTTTTTTTTTGGGGGGGGGAGGGGACATCCTGGGTTTTTTTTAATGGTGGTAAGTGGTTAGAAGTTTATTATGGGTGGGAGGCATATAATTTCTTCCATAATTTGTATGGATGTCTTGTTCATTATTATATATGAACTTTATGTTTTGTTGGATAGGTAATCTTGTGCAGAGAAAGATTTTGACACTGGTATCATTATTCAGATCAGGATCATTGGTTTACACATTGATATCTGGTTCAGTGTTCAATTGCATTTGGTTCCTTGTAGTGGTATTGCTAGTGTCAGTCATCTTTAAAGAATTACTGTGCCCATTTGTCTCTGGCTGAGTGGGTAATTGAATTTGGTTGTCTTGATGACTTTTATTTGCAAAGTTGGCAGTGAGATAAATAAGGAGTGTCTATTAATTAATATGTACTATGCTAATTGACTATAAATTGTTATCCATAACTACTTTCAGGTTGACTTTTGTATTCTTGTTGTTCTGATCAACCTCCAACTGGACTGGTTATTGCACTCTGATATTGTGTACACTGTGTGGCAAAGTATCTATAATGTCAGCAGGCATAACTCTGTGGTTTTAACCTCCTAATATATAAGAATAAAGTAGTCTCTTGTTTGAGTATCTGGTTTAATATATAGTTAGGATCAGTGGCTAGGTGCAATGAAGTTTAAAATGAATGCTATTGGTTGCTATGGGTGTGTTCTGAAAATAAATCTGTTGAAAGAGAGTAACCTTTTCAAATAGCTGCATCATTCCATGACAGTTTTAAAATGTTGTTTGATCTAATCAAAATTACTTTGTGTATTTCTATATAATTATTCTCTATAATCAAATTTACCCACAGCATTTTTATCTTTCAATCATTTATAAATTCTGGAATTAAAATCTCCCAAGACAATTTAAAAATGTTGTTTGGTCTAATCACAAGGATTTTGTATATATCTATATAATTATCTTCTATTTCTTCATCACAATAATAACGTTTTTGTGCACAAACCTAAATAATCTATATTTGATGACTTCCATTATGCTGAATAATTAATTTTGTCATTCTGTCTGACATACCATTAATTTTGACAGTATTGTTCTTCCACTTTTTATGTATAATAAATCTCATTCCGTTTGTACTTTCAATATTTATGCCATTGTAGTAAAATACATGTCTCCTTTTAAAACAATTGTCTCTTCACTATTTGCTTTGAGTTTCTAAAGTCTAAAAATATCTAATCTATTATTGGTTCTTCTAATTTTTACAATTTTTTTTTCACTTTAAAGTGATCTGTAATTGTAAGTAGCTGAATAAAAGGTCATCATCAAATAAACAGATATATAAGAGATATTTTAGACAAGTTTATTATTATGAGACTTTATTAGATTTCTCTCTAATAATCTTGTAACTGAATTAAGAAGTGAAAGCAAAAAGGTAGAGACTGATTTGCCAGTAAATAAATATATCTTTTTAATAAGAACTGATATAATAATAGTTACTATAAAATGTTACCCTAAATTGTTAAATAAACTTTTAACATATAAAAGTGAATTTCATTTGTATTGTCAATAACTTCAGCAACTTTTGAACCAAGCTCACCCATCTTTGGAGTAATAGACTTTTGTTCATATGTCTTGGGAAATAACATGAAGCATTGAATAAAAGTCTCTGCAGTCTTAAACAAAAAATACCTATATAAAGTGCATGATTAATTAAAGTGGAAATGGACTGTTGAATAAAGATGAGCTGTAATACTTTTTATTTCAAATTTGAAATAAATTATCAGCTAATCCTTAATTTAAAAATAAAGTCAACAGAGCATTATCTTTATCATCATCAACCATTATCAATCCACTGCAGAATAAAGGTCTCTCCAAGTGCAATCCATCTTTTCCTATCTTTAGCATCTATTCTCCACAACACCCCTGCACACTTTCTTATTTCATCCATCCAGCTCACATGTGGTCTCTTTCTGGGTCTTTTATAATCTCTTAGAATCCAGTTTAAAATTTCAATTGTCTATCTCTTCTAACAATATGTACAGCCCAACTCCATTTCTGTCTTTTAATTTTTTTAATGAGGTCAGTAACACCTGTTTGTTCTCTTACCCATACATTGTGTTTTCGATCCCTTCTTGTTACTCCCAACATGCATCTCTCCATACTTTTTTGAGTGGTCTGAAGTCTCTGTATTGCTCTTCTATTGAGTGTCCAAGTCTCAAATCCATAAGTAAGAACTGGCAAAACACATTTATTAAAAACCTTCCTTTTCAAACACATAGGCATATTTTTTTTTTAGTATCAAATTATTTCTACCAAAAGCACTCCAAACAAGTTTAATTCTATGATTAATTTCATCCATTATATTTCCATCTGTATTAATAATCTGATCAAGGTATTTGTAATTGTTAACTTCTAACTCAACATAATCAATCTTTATTTTCATATTTTGAGAAAATCTATTAAACATTACTTTAGTCTTTTTAACATTTATCATTAGGCCTACTTTCCTACTTTCATCTGATAACTCCTGCAACATTTCTTGTAGCTCTAAAGCATTATTTGCAAAAGCAACTACATCATATGCAAAATTTAAATGACTTAAATAATCTCCATTTACTTTCACTTCTTTAGCTTCCCATTTTAATCCACAAAATACTTCTTGCAGCACTGCTGTAGAAAGTTTTGGAGATATGGAGTCACCCTGTCTTACACCCTTTTCAATGTTGATTTTTCTACTATCATTATGTAATCTAATTGTTGCTGTTGCATTTTTATAAATATTCTTTAAAATATGACAATATCCTGGATCTACACCTTGATGATCCAATGCTTTAATCACTGAAGAAATGTTTATAGAATCAAATGCCTGTTCACAGTCTACAAATCCTAAGCATAATGGCAACTCATATTCATTTGTCCTTTCTATAATTTCTCTCAATACCTGGATATGATCTACTGTGCTAAAACCACCTTTAAATCCAGCTTGTTTTTTTGGTTGGTGGAAATCCAATGTTTTCTGTAGACGAGTTGTAATTATCTTAGTAAAAATTTTGTATAAAACTGATAAAAGACTGATAGGTTTGTAATTTCTATTATCTTTTTATCACCTTTTTTAAATATTAATATTAATACTGCATTCTTCCAATCATCTGGTACATCTTTATCATTTAGACATTTGGTATATAACTTGGCTAAAAAAATTTATATTTCTTCACCTGCTTCTTTTAATATATCAATTATAATTCCATCATTACCTGGAGCCTTCCCTTTCTTATAAATTTAATTGCATGTCTCACTTCCTCATTCAAAATTCTGGGCAATTTGGAAGTTATAATAGGTATAGGAGGCACTTGTTCTTTATTACTATATAATTCTTGATAGAATTCTTCTACACATTTCATGATATCATCTCTCTATTTTAGTAATAATGCCATCTTTTTTTCTTATTTGCAGATATAAATTTCCTACCAATACTAAAATGTTTTTTACACTCTTTAGACTTTTATTCTTTTTTACAGCTTTCAGTGCTAGATCACAATTATACTTTCTTATATCATTTTCAACTCTTTTCTACACTATTTTACAAAATTCGAGATATTCAATCTTTTTTATTGCATCATTGTTGTATATCCTCATATTCCTTCTTTTCTTCATAAATTCTCTAGACTCAGTAGAAATTTTATTGGTCAATTGCTTCTTTTTTCTACCATCTATCTTTGTTGCAGTTTTTAGAAGTTTATCGCTTATTTTCCTATTAATGCCATTCAAATCTGAATCATGTTCAAAATATACTAATACTTGAAACTGATTTGTAAGTTCAAATTTAAATTCATTTAGAATGTGTCTGAAGATTAGGAATATTAACTGTAAATATTGTTTTTCTTAATAATTTTTGTCTCTCTAGTTTTGCATTAACATGTACCTTACATCTTACTAATCGATGATCACTTCCTGTGTTAAATTTATTAAGAACATTACAATCTTGAAATATGTATTTCCTGTTAGTCAAAATATAATCCAATTCTGCTGTACCTTCATTTGGATGCTTCCATGTCCATTTCCTTCTAACATTTTTCTCAAAAAAAGAATTCATAATATAAAGTTTTTCCTTCTCTGCAAACTCCACAAGTCTATGTCCTCTCTCATTTCTATTACCATAACCAAAATTACCTACAACACTTTCATCTTTCATTTGTTTACCAATTCTAGCATTAAAATCTCCCATAACAATTTTAAAATGTTGTTTACTCTGATCAAAAGCCATATAAAAAGCCATATAAAAATCTTCTATAACTTCATCACTATGAGAACTTGTTGGGGCATAAACCTGAATTATCTGCATTTGGTATCTGCTATTAAGTTGTAAAATTAAACTTGCCACTCTGTCTGATACACCAGCAATCTCTACAATGTTATTCTTCCATTTTTTATTTATAATGAATCCTACTCAACTTGTATTTCCAATATTTGTGCCTTTATAGTAGAGTATATGTCCACTTTTTAAATCAATTGTTTCTTCACCTTTTTTTCTATCTTCAAAAACTCCAATAATGTTCCATTTAATATAAGACAGTTTTTCTTCTAACTCTTGCAATCTTCCCTCATTTGAAAGTGATCTGCAGTTGTAAGTACCTAAATAAAAAGTTATCATCAAATGGCAGCCTGAGTCTGCAATCAGGAGATTCTTAGCACCCTCTGCCTTCGGCCACCAACTGCTGCCTTGGCTGGTGACTTTACAGCTCCTGGGAATAAGGGCCATGATTTATTTTTGTCTGTCATGATTGTATATATTGAAAAAGTATTCTTAAACTCAGAGGTAAAAAGCCAATAAACTCACCACACTGGCTAATGCGTGTTTGTGAGTAGCCCATTCCATGTTCGTATATTATATGAATAATCACATAGTAATAACAGCTGCAATGACAAGAACGTATAGAGTGGACATTAGGAATTTTCCATGCTTGGTTCCTTTAAGACCTCCAAGAGAAATCAAAGGGTCTTCAGTTAATAGCAAACTCCTTTCTGCAGCCAGCATTATTTTAACAGATATTAATCAGATAAATTACAAGCAAAAAAACCAAATTATTAAAAAATGCATACATACCAGGAGCACACAGTTTTGAAAAGGTTATATTTTTTGTTAAATTAGTTCATTTAACAATTTTTTTGAAGATTTAATACTTATATAAGGCTAAAACCTCAGTACATGCACCTTGAGTGCTTAATTTTAGCAAGAGAGACCTCTCCAAATCATAATACAAGATTTGACTTTATAAAGATAAGAGGGACCATGCTCCCCCACCTCAGTGTAAAAAAAAAGAATGACAGCATTGTGAACAAATATAATAGTTTTTTATAATAAGGCCATCTTTTTGTAATAGACTTTTTTAAATTATTTGCTTTAACAATTTTTTTTAAGATTTAATGTAAGTTTAACAAAAGATTTTAATATTATATAAATAGGTGTGATGAATTCACAACTGAAAAAAAAAAGTTTGGAACAACCTTGCCTGTTTGGTACAGTTCAGAAATGTATCCAACAAAGTATTATTTATAAAGGTAAATTAAAATTCAAAGCATTAAATATATAGCTGTTATATATGGTATGTGACAGTTATGGATAACTCTTATGGTTTACAGAGAAACATTCATAGGGATTTTATATATAAGATATTCAGTAATATATATGTGCACATATTCTTCCTCTCAAAAATGACAATTCCTTATTGAGCATAATGTTTATTGCAGTGATAGAACTCAAGGCCATGGTCCCAGCTTTATTCCTTCTGTTGCTTAAATTTCTTCATATTTTTATTTTAATGATTTTGTTATTACAAAAAGCCTAATATCCAATCTTATCCATGAATAATTTTTAATTGCACATTCTAGTATTGATAAATATTATTATGGTTTAATTACTAATATTTTATATTATAACGAATTAGCAAATTCTATTTAATGTAAAAAACTAACCAATATTTCACATGCATATTAAATGTGACTAAATTTAAGTTAGATTTAGTATATAAACCTTTTAAATAAGATTTGAAGAGAAATAATAAGTTTGTGAGGGCATATTTTACATATTTCTTACATATACTTCTTATATGTATTGGTATGTATAATGACCACATTTGTATATTGAATATTGACTTTGAATTATTAAATTATAGTTGT